>CATOTO010000194.1:0-24593 GCA_951812925.1 Calliopum simillimum | reverse complement strand
CGTGCATTGCCTGTTATAGCAAGGTTTTAAACGAAGTCTTATCGCGCATTAATGTTCAAGGTGAACGGTTCAACTGTTCAATTTGGCATCGTTGCGCGAGTTTCTGCCTTAGTGCTGCACGCTAATTAAAACTCAACTCAATCAGGTAATAAATGTGACGAAAGACGAACTGCGCGCGGAACTTGAGCGCCCAGGGAACAACGTTACAAGGACATTTACGGCGGGGAAGTCACCACCTACGCCGCGCAGCCCGAGCCAGAGCGCAAGCCTTGGCGCAAGCGCGCCAGCTTGCTTGATCAGGCATTTGCCCAGGAAATCGAGAAGATCGAACAGGAACTCAAGGCCGAAGAGTCATAAGGCCTTCGGCGTGAGTGGTCAGGGTGTTGCAGTCTTTGTCGGTCGAGTGTCGGCTGAGAACACCTGTCTTTTCCTACATTTGAGCTAGCGACCTACGGCGCGCTGGGAATTTTCATACAAATGTTTCAGAAGTGACGATTTTGTGACAAAACCGCGCCGTTGCAGCCTCGCGCGTTATAAATCAACGACTTGTCAAAGCCCCGGAAACGCTGGATGCGTGCGCTTCCCACAGATTTTTTCCGGGAAGATTGCTACCGATGAGCAGCTAGTGCATCGATTACCGAGGTTTTCTGGCATAATCGCGCCCCCTTACGACCGGGTCAGAAAACCTTCATGATCGATTTATTCAGCGGACTGGATGCGTGGGTTCTAGTGAGCCTGTTGCTCGCCCTGGCCTTTGTCCTCGCCTTCGAGTTCATCAATGGCTTTCATGACACCGCTAACGCGGTGGCCACAGTCATCTATACCAAAGCCATGCCGCCGCACCTGGCCGTGTTCTTCTCCGGGGGTGTTCAACTTCCTCGGCGTGCTGCTCGGCGGTGTGGGTGTCGCCTACGCCATCGTGCATCTGCTGCCGGTGGAGTTGCTGATCAATGTGAACACCGGCCACGGTCTGGCGATGGTCTTCTCATTACTTGCGGCGGCGATCACCTGGAACCTGGGCACCTGGTACTTCGGTATTCCGGCCTCCAGCTCGCACACGCTGATCGGTTCGATCCTCGGCGTCGGCCTGGCCAACGCCCTGATCAACGATATTCCGCTGGCGGACGGTGTGAACTGGCAGAAGGCGGTCGATATCGGCGCCTCGCTGGTGTTCTCGCCAATGGCCGGCTTCATCGTCGCCGCCCTGGTACTGATCGGCCTGAAGTGGTGGCGTCCGCTGTCGAAAGATGCACAAGACTCCGGACCAGCGCCGCAAACTAGACGACAAGAAACACCCGCCGTTCTGGAACCGCCTCGTGCTGGTGATCTCGGCCATGGCCGTGAGCTTCGTGCACGGCTCCAACGATGGTCAGAAAGGTATCGGCCTGATCATGCTGGTGCTGATCGGCATCGTGCCGGCGCAGTTCGTTCTCGACCTGGGCAGCACCACCTATCAGATCGAACGCACCCCGCGACGCCACCGTGCATTTGAGCCAGTTCTACCAGCGCAACAACGCCACCCTGGGCGAGTTCCTGGCCTTGGGCAAAAGCGTGAAGGACGACCTGCCGGGCAAGTTCCAGTGCAACCCGCAACAGACCGAGCCGACCATCAATGCGCTGGTGGACACCTTGAAAGGCGTGTCCGACTACCATTCGCTGAGTGCCGACCAGCGCATCGAAGTGCGTCGCTATCTGCTCTGCCTGGACGACACCGCGAAGAAAGTCGGCAAGCTGCCGGGCCTGGATGCGCCGTGAGAAGTCCGACCTCGACAAGCTGCGCAAAGATCTGACCGCCACCACCGAATACGCGCCGTTCTGGGTGATTCTGGCGGTCGCCCTGGCCCTGGGCCTGGGCACCATGGTGGGCTGGAAGCGGGTGGTACTGACCATCGGCGAGAAGATCGGCAAGCAGGGCATGACCTACGCCCAGGGCATGTCGGCGCAGATCACCACCGCCACCATGATCGGTTTCGCCAACATCTTCGCCTTGCCGGTATCGACCACCCACGTGTTGTCGTCCGGTGTGGCGGGCACCATGGTCGCCAATAAAAGCGGCCTGCAAGGTGGCACGGTCAAGACCATCCTGATGGCCTGGGTGCTGACCCTTCCCGCTACCCGTGGCACTGTCGGCCGGATTGTTCTGGCTGGCGTCCAAGGCGCTGGGCAGCTGATAAAAAGCCTGCAGTAAAAAAGGTGCGATCCGCGAGGGTCGCACCTTTTTTTATGGGCTGAACTGGGTCCCACACCCTCCAGCGGCGCACAAAAAAAAGGCGACCGAAGTCGCCCAAAATGCCTTGCGTGCCCTGTAATCCGCAAAGACCTGTGCGGATAAACCAAGGCTACATTAACGAAGAAGGTGAAGCGGGGAATTGACCAGGGTCAATGGATGCACATTGCTCAGCGCTTTTTCGGCTTGCTCTTGGTTTTTTTCTTCGGCTTTGCCAGCGGCATTGCCTGTTCAAACGCCTGGCGCACTTCACTCAAGCGCTTGTCATTGAGGTCATGCACACGCTTGGCACGTTCGGCATTCAGGTCGATCAGCTTGTCATCGTCACTCATGGCTTGGCTTACGTTGTGGCGGGGGATGGCGCAATAATGCGGCCTGCCCCGCGTGACCGCAAATACACCTTCACACCTCGACGTCCACCCACAGCCCCTGGCGTGGCTCATCTTCGATCAGCGGGATGACGGGCACAGTGTTATCGGCATTGAGCACATCGCCTGGAATCGCGAGGTGCTGTTCCGGGTCCTGGTCCGCTTCTCGACGGCGTTTCTGTTGTTCCTGCTGACGGCGTTGTTCCTCGCGCAGCAAAAAAGTCGACTGTTCGGCATCGCCCTTCTTCAGGTCGATGGTGCTTTCATTGGAACCCGCTTGCACTGGCACCACGGGCGGTATATCCGGCTTGGGCCTTACCGGGTCGAGTTGCGACGTGACCGGTACGACGCTGACGGGCAGCATGGGTGGCAGCATAATAGTTACTCTCCTGATCTTCAGGCTGTCGGCGCGCTGAGCACCGACTTGAGCGCAGCATCGCCAACCTGTGACTCAGTCGACACTCACAAGTGCCCGCCACCCGTCGATTCACAGCGCGCACGCTCACTCAAACGGAGTAGTTTTCGTCAGAGTCCTTGGGGGTCGGACCTTGTTCCGTTAAGATAGTCGGCTTTTTCACGGCGGGAGTCAGGCAGCATGGCGCAGCAGTATCAACCGGGGCAACGCTGGATTAGTGACAGCGAAGCGGAGCTGGGGCTAGGCACCGTTCTGGCACAGGACGGGCGCTTGTTGACCGTGCTCTATCCGGCCACTGGCGACACACGCCAGTATGCGCTACGGAATGCGCCCCTCACCCGCGTGAGGTTTTCGCCGGGTGACTCCATCACCCATTTCGAAGGCTGGAAAATGACCGTGCAGGAAGTCGACGACGTCGACGGCCTGCTGGTGTACCACGGTCTCAATGGACAGAACGAGCAGGTCACCCTGCCGGAAACCCAACTGTCCAACTTCATCCAGTTCCGCCTCGCCAGCGACCGCCTGTTCGCCGGCCAGATCGACCCGCTGGCCTGGTTCTCGCTGCGCTACCACACCCTGGAACACACCAGCCGCCAATTGCAGTCCTCGCTATGGGGCCTGGGCGGCGTGCGCGCGCAACCCATCGCGCACCAATTGCACATTGCCCGTGAAGTCGCCGACCGCATCGCGCCACGGGTATTGCTGGCCGACGAAGTGGGCCTGGGCAAGACCATCGAAGCGGGCCTCGTCATCCATCGCCAGTTGTTGTCGGGCCGCGCCAGCCGCGTGCTGATCCTGGTACCGGAGAACCTGCAGCACCAGTGGCTGGTGGAAATGCGCCGCCGCTTCAACCTGCAGGTTGCGCTGTTCGACGAAGAACGCTTTATCGAAAGTGATGCCACCAACCCGTTCGAAGACACCCAGCTCGCGCTGGTGGCGCTGGAGTGGCTGGTGGACGACGAGAAGGCCCAGGACGCGCTGTTCGCCGCCGGCTGGGACCTGCTGGTGGTCGACGAAGCGCACCACCTGGTCTGGCACGAAGAAAAGGCCAGCCAGGAATATTCGCTGGTCGAACAACTCGCGCAAGTGATCCCGGGCGTGCTGCTGCTCACCGCCACCCCGGAACAACTGGGCCAGGACAGCCACTTCGCGCGCCTGCGCCTGCTGGACCCGAACCGCTTCCACGACCTGCATGCCTTCCGCGCCGAGAGCGAGAACTATCGCCCAGTGGCCGAAGCCGTGCAGGAGTTGCTCGACAAGGGTCGCCTGTCACCCAAGGCGCACCAGACCATTCAGGGTTTCCTCGGCAATGAAGGCGAAGCGCTGCTCACCGCCGTCAACGATGGCGACAGCGAAGCCAGCGCGCGCCTGGTGCGTGAACTGCTCGACCGTCACGGCACCGGCCGCGTGCTGTTTCGCAACACTCGCGCCGCCGTGCAGGGCTTCCCGGAACGCAAGCTGCACGCTTACCCGCTGCCCAACCCGGACGAATACATGGAGCTGCCGCTGGGCGAACACGCCGAGCTGTACCCAGAGGTCAGCTTCCAGTCGCAGCCGGATGTCGAGGAGGAACACCGCTGGTGGCGCTTCGACCCGCGCGTCGAATGGCTGATCGACCAGCTCAAAATGCTCAAGCGCACCAAGGTCCTGGTGATCTGCGCCCACGCAGAAACCGCCATGGACCTGGAAGACGCCCTGCGCGTGCGCTCCGGCATTCCGGCCACGGTGTTCCACGAGGGCATGAACATCCTTGAGCGCGACCGAGCCGCCGCCTACTTCGCCGATGAAGAATTCGGCGCCCAGGTGCTGATCTGCTCGGAGATCGGCAGTGAAGGCCGCAACTTCCAGTTCGCCCACCACTTGGTGCTGTTCGACCTGCCGTCCCATCCCGACCTGCTGGAGCAGCGCATCGGCCGTCTGGACCGGATCGGTCAGAAGCATGTGATCGAACTGCACGTGCCGTACCTGGAAACCAGCCCGCAAGAGCGCCTGTTCCAGTGGTACCACGAAGCGTTGAACGCCTTCCTCAACACCTGCCCGACCGGCAACGCCTTGCAGCATCAGTTCGGCCCGCGCCTGCTGCCGCTGCTGGAGAGCGCCGACGACAGCGAGTGGCAAGCCCTGATCGACGAGGCCCGTGCCGAGCGCGAGCGCCTGGAACAGGAACTGCACACCGGTCGCGACCGCCTGCTGGAACTCAACTCCGGCGGCGCGGGTGAAGGCGATGCGCTGGTTGAGGACATCCTTGAGCAAGACGACCAGTTCGCCCTGCCGATTTACATGGAAACCCTGTTCGACGCGTTCGGCATCGACAGCGAAGACCATTCGGAAAACGCGCTGATCCTCAAGCCCAGCGAAAAAATGCTCGACGCCAGCTTCCCCCTGGGCGACGACGAAGGTGTGACCATCACCTACGACCGTAACCAGGCGCTGTCGCGCGAAGACATGCAGTTCATCACCTGGGAGCACCCGATGGTGCAGGGCGGCATGGACCTGGTGTTGTCGGGCTCGATGGGCAACACCGCAGTGGCGCTGATCAAGAACAAGGCACTCAAGCCGGGCACCGTGCTGCTGGAGCTGCTCTATGTGAGTGAAGTGGTCGCGCCGCGTGCGCTGCAACTGGGTCGCTACCTGCCGCCGGCGGCGCTGCGCTGCCTGCTGGATGCCAACGGCAACGACCTGTCCGGGCGCGTGTCGTTCGAAACCCTCAACGATCAGCTCGAAAGCGTGCCACGGGCCAGCGCCAACAAGTTCATCCAGGCTCAGCGTGATCAACTCACCCCGCGCATCAACGCCGGCGAAGAGAAGATCACCCCGCGTCATGCCGAGCGTGTGGCCGAAGCCAAACGTCGCCTGGCGGCAGACACCGACGAAGAGCTGGGGCGTCTGACGGCGCTGCAGGCGGTCAACCCGACGGTGCGTGACAGCGAGCTGGTGGCGCTGCGTAATCAGCGCGAGCAAGGCCTGGCGATGCTGGACAAGGCGGCGCTGCGACTCGAAGCGATTCGGGTGCTGGTGGCGGGTTGATTGCCACCCTGCCCTGCTGACAATACGGGCCTTTTGTATGGGCCTTGAGGGCCTCATCGCGGGCAAGCCCGCTCCCACATGTTGGGTGCAGTTCACTTTGATTGGTGAACCCATTCAAGTGTGGGAGCTGGCTTGCCTGCGATAGCCTCACCTCGGTCTCAAGCCACCGCAGCATCCGGCACCTCCACCGCCACCAACCCCTCCTTCATCCGCCTGGCATCGCGCACAAAACTGCGCGACGCCTGGAACAGAAACAGCAGGGTCAGAAACAGCGCCACCGGAATCAGGTACATGGCGTCGTGCAACCCGACCGCCTTGTAAGCCTCGGTCATCTGCTGCGCCCCCGCCGCATACATCGCCGAATGCGCAAAGTGATCGGACAGGCCACCCACCACAATCGGCCCCATACCGCCGCCCAACAGGTACAGGCCGGCAAAAAACAACGCCATCGCGGTGGCGCGCAAACGGGGCTCCACCACGTCCTGGATCGCCGTGTACACACAGGTGTAGAAGTTATACGCAAACAGCCAGCCCACACTGAACAACGCCACGAACACACCAATCTCGATACGCCCGGCGTGCAACGCCCAGGCAGTGGTGACGGTGGAAATGACCAGGCTGAAAGCAGCGAACAACAGCCGCCCATTGGCGACCCGCTGGTGAATCTTGTCGGCCACCCAACCCCCCAGCGTCAGGCCCACCAGCCCCGTCAGGCCGACGATCACACCGGTGGCCACCGCCGCCTCCTGCAGCGGCAGCAGAAAATAGCGCTGCAGCATCGGCACCAGAAACGAGTTGCACGCATAAGTGGCAAAGTTAAAGCACAGCCCGGCCAGCACCAGCCATAGAAAGGTCGGCACCGCCAACACGCGGCGAATCGGGCGATCGACGCGTTCCTGGGCGACCTGCACGTTTTCCGCCGCGCCGCGTTTGGGTTCCTTGATGTAGAACATGAACACCGCGAGGATCATCCCCGGTATTGCCGCGATAAAGAACGGTGCGCGCCAGCTGTCGAACGCCTTGACCATCCAGCCGATGGTAAAAAAGGCCAGCAACAGGCCCAGCGGCAAGCCGAGCATGAAAATGCCCATGGCCCGCGCACGGCGGTGCGCCGGAAACAGGTCACCGATCAGCGAGTTGGCGGCCGGAGCATAACTGGCTTCGCCAATCCCGATGCCCATGCGCACCAGCAGGAAGGTCCAGAAACTGCCGACCAGGCCGTTGACGGCGGTCAGCCCGCTCCAGGCAAACAGGCCCCAGCCCATCAGTTTGCTGCGCGAACCGGTGTCGGCCAGGCGCCCGAGCGGCAGGCCGGCGATGGCATACACCAGCGTGAACGCGGTGCCGATGATGCCAAGCTGGAAGTCGCTGAGGTGCCATTCCATGCGGATGGGCTCGATGATGATCGCCGGAATGGTGCGATCGAAGAAGTTGAACAGGTTGGCCAGGAACAGCAGGAACAGAATGCGCCAGGCATTCGCCGCTTGGGTCGAGTTCTGCATGGGTCCGTCTCTTTTTATTGTTATGAGCGCTGCGATGCCCGATGCATCCTGCTCAGGTCACTGCAACATAGTCAGGCGAGCGGCGCTTGTCTGTAATGATTCGTAAAGCTGATAGGGCATGATTTGACCCGGCATTACGGGACTTTTCCTACAAAAAATATAAGTGCGCCCCCCTCTTCCCAACGGCCACGGCCCGGATAGAATGGCGAGCCTTCCCGTTGTACCTCCCCCTTACCTTTCTTATCGATGACGCCCATGTCCGAAGCCAGTCCGTGTCTGAATTGCGGTGCCTGCTGTTCATACTTTCGTGTGTCTTTCTTCTGGGGCGAGTGCGCCTCATCCGGCGGCACGGTGCCCGACGATCTGGTGGTACAGATCAACCCGACCCGCGTGGCGATGATCGGCACCGACCAGAAACCCGCGCGTTGCTGCAGCCTGGAGGGCGAAGTGGGCAAAGGCACCAGCTGTTCGATTTATGAACTGCGCTCAAGCCCGTGTCGCGAGTTTGACGCGTCATGGAGCCAGGGCGAACAAAACGTCGATTGCGATGCAGCCCGCGCAGCGTTCGGCCTGCTGCCGCTGGAAGCGCCCGCCTTCGAACTGGCGCTGCCTATCAGCGCTTAGCATCAAACGCTATGCCCGGCATGCCAAAATCAAAGACAGCAATGTGCCATTACGCCTTGCGAATTCTGTAAGCCTTCTATACTCGTCCCCATAGGTCATCGCCGTAGGCCGTGACGTAACTACGCAATGACGGGACATGCTATGGAATGGCTGGGTCTGCACTTTTTCACCGACCTTCCGCACAACGGGCACTTATTACTCAACTGCAGTCATAACCCGTTTCTCGTGCTATTGGCCTACCTGGTCGCCTGTGCGGCCGGTTTCGGCACGCTGGACATGGCCGAACGCGTCGGCCACGTCGAAGACCCCACCGCGCGCCGCCACTGGCGCTGGCTGGGCGCCGGATGCCTGGCGGGCGGCATCTGGTCCACCCACTTCATCAGCATGCTGGCGTTCCAGGTGCCAATCGCCATTCACTATGAATTGATCATGACGTTCGTCTCGTTGCTGATCGCCCTGATTGCGTCGCTGTTTGCCATGAAAACCCTCAGTCACGCGACCCTGCGCTTCGATCAGTACCTGCTGGCGTCGCTGTGGATGGGCGTGGGCATTGCGCTGATGCACTACGTGGGGATGGCGGCCATGCGCTCCCAGGCCCAGGTGTACTTTGGCGCCGGGCTGTTCATGGCCTCGGTGGCCATTGCCATCGGCGCCAGCCTCGCGGCCCTGTTGCTGTCCAGTTACCTGCGCAACGGCGCGGGGGTGTTTCACCAGTTGCTCAAATACGCCGCCAGCCTGGTGCTTGGCGCCGGCATCATCAGCATGCATTTCACCGGCATGGCCGCCATGCAGATGGTGGTGCCTACCGGCGCGGACCTGTCCTCACCGTCGAACACCAATCCGATCCAGCTGGGGCTCTCGGTGGCCGTGATCACCCTGCTGGTGATCGGCAGCAGCATCAGCGCCGCCCTGGCCGACAAAAAGCTGCAGCACAAGGAGCGTGACCTGCGCCGCGTCAATGCGCTGCTCAGCGAACTGGACCAGGCGCGCGCCTCCCTGCAGCAGGTGGCGCACTACGACGCACTGACCAGCCTGCTCAACCGTCGCGGCTTCAACCAGATCTTCGTGGAGAAGCTCGCGGAAAAGACCGCGTCAAAGGGCATGATGGCGGTGATCTTTCTCGATATTGACCACTTCAAGCGGATCAACGACAGCCTCGGACACGACGCCGGCGACCAGTTGCTGACCGTGCTGGCCAGCCACATCAAGAGCTCGGTGCGCAGCCATGCCGACGTGGTCGCGCGCTTTGGCGGCGACGAATTCTGCATCCTGATCAGCATCCACCACCGTGACGAAGCGCGGCATCTGGCCCAACGCATCATGCAGCAGATGAAAGAACCCATCGAACTGGCTGGGCGGCGCATGGTGATGACCACCAGCATTGGTATCAGCCTGTTTCCCGATGACGGCGTAACCTGCGAAGAACTGCTGAAAACCGCAGACCTGGCGCTCTACCAGTCCAAGGATGCGGGGCGCAACAGCTTGAATTTCTTCAGCGCCAACCTGAAAACCCGCGCCTTCCTCGAGCTGCAACTGGAGGAAGAGTTGCGCGCAGCCTTGCGCGAGCGCACCGGGCTGGTGCTGTTCTATCAACCGATCTTCGACATGAAACTGGGCAAGGTCACCCGCCTGGAGGCACTGGTGCGCTGGCAGCATCCGCAACACGGGCTGCTGGCGCCCGACCGCTTCATCGGGATCGCCGAAAGCAACGGGCTGATCGCCGAACTGGACAACTGGGTGTTGCGCCAGGCGTGTCACGACTTGAGCGTTTTGTCCGACAAGGGCTACGGCGACCTGAACATGACCGTCAACTGCTCGGCGTTGAACCTGGCACGCGATGAGTTGGCCGATGAAGTTGAAGAGGCACTGCGCTTCAGCGGGATCGCGGCTGCCCGCCTGGAACTGGAAGTCACGGAAAATGCGCTGATGGGCAATATCAGCAGCACGCTGGCATTGCTGCGGCACATTCGTGCACTGGGGGTATCGCTGGCCATCGATGACTTCGGCACCGGTTATTCGTCCCTGGCCTACCTCAAGCGACTGCCGCTCAACACGTTGAAGATTGACCGCTCGTTTATCCAGGACCTGCCCAAATCCGCCGCCGACATCGAGATTGTCCAGGCCATTATCGGGATGGCGCACACGCTGCATCTGAATGTGGTGACCGAGGGCGTGGAAACCCAGGCGCAGTTCGACTTACTGCATAAACACGGTTGCGACTTCATCCAGGGCTACCTGCTGAGCCCTGCGGTGCCTGCAAGTGAGGTGATTGGGGTCATTCAGGGGATTCACCTGCGTAATCCGCTGGCGGCCGATACGTCGGTGGGCAATGAGCCGGCGCAGAGCCAGCCGGGGCCTGCAGCGGTTGTCAGACCGATCCGGTGACGCTGTGAATATTCAATGAACCACGCAGCCACATTTAGAAACAATTTATACCGACTGCCCCGCTGCTCAAAACTGTTCCCGTGACGTTAACGTCACCCTGCCTGTGACCTTTCACCACGGCAAGGTGCCATCACGGCAGCAGCGGTTACTCCGCTACACACATTAGCGCTGGAAAATAACGCACATTTTTAGTGCGCTCATTTATTGAGCCGCCCTTTCCTGGATCAGAATCCACGGCGAGACCACAACCGCCCACAGGCCAGGGTCACGCGCCACCAAGTCCAGCGCCCGCGTCGCAGACACTTCGCCAAGGCGGCCTTCGGCCAGCCAGGCGGCGACTTTATCGCGGTTATCCTCGGCCATTCCCTCGGCAGCTTCGATCAAATCCAGATCAGCATCGACCCACAATAGGGCACCCTTGGCGAAGAACGGCTCAAGCTCCTTCCAGGATATTTCGGCGGTTTCACCGAGCAGCTTGGCATAGAGGGTGCTAGGTTCTTGCGTCATGGGAATTCACCTGAAGAAAAAATCGGCGCAATCATAACGTTGAGCTTCAGTCAGAAAAACCCAGTTGCAAATGTGTAACCGAAAGAAAGTGTCAGGAAAGCCAAGGATTGCCCGGAACACTGGCATGACCCCGCCGCAATTCTGTCTTTTACTTTCATTTAAGCGACACCCCCTGGATTTGCCCCCAGCACCCAGCTTTTCAAGCGATCAACCGGCGCTCTACACTGTACCGGTACAGTTGCCAGGGCACCGCCGGGGGGATATCCGCATATCCGATCCGGTTCTGCAGCCCACAAGGCCGCTGGAACTATAAAAAATACAACAGCATGAGTGGAGCACTATGAATAAGGCTACTAAGCAGATTTCCAAACTGTTTGCCGCTATGGTCCTGGCTGGGGTTGCCGGCCATTCGTTCGCAGCCGACACCATCAAGATCGGCATCGCCGGTCCCAAGACTGGTCCTGTGACGCAGTACGGTGACATGCAATTCATGGGTGCCAAGCAGGCAATCGCCGACATCAACGCCAAGGGCGGCGTCGATGGCAAAATGCTTGAGGCCAAGGAATACGACGACGCCTGCGACCCTAAACAGGCCGTGGCGGTCGCCAACAAAGTGGTCAACGACGGCGTCAAGTTCGTGGTCGGCCACCTGTGCTCCAGCTCCACTCAGCCGGCATCGGACATCTATGAAGACGAAGGCGTCATCATGATTACCCCGGCCGCCACCAGCCCGGAAATCACCGCCCGTGGCTACAAGCTGATCTTCCGCACCATCGGCCTGGACAGCGCCCAGGGCCCGGCCGCCGGCAACTACATTGCCGACCACGTAAAACCGAAAATCGTCGCCGTATTGCACGACAAGCAGCAGTACGGTGAAGGCATCGCCACCGCCGTTAAGCAGACCCTCGAGAAGAAAGGCGTGAAAGTGGCGGTCTTCGAAGGCCTGAACGCCGGAGACAAGGACTTCTCCTCGGTCATCCAGAAGCTCAAGCAAGCCAACGTCGACTTCGTCTACTACGGCGGCTACCACCCGGAGCTGGGCCTGATCCTGCGTCAGTCCAAAGAAAAAGGCCTGAACGCGAAATTCATGGGCCCGGAAGGCGTCGGCAACGACTCCATCTCGCAGATCGCCCAGGGCGCCTCCGAAGGCCTGCTGGTAACCCTGCCGAAATCCTTCGACACCGACCCTGCCAACAAGGCCATCGTTGAAGAGTTCACCAAGAACAAGCAGGACCCGACCGGTCCGTTCGTGTTCCCGGCCTACTCGGCGGTTGAAGTGATTGCCGGCGGCATCGCCGCTGCAAAAAGCGAAGACACCGCCAAAGTGGCCGAAGCCATCCACGCGGGCACCTTCAAGACCCCTACCGGCGATCTGAGCTTTGACGCCAAGGGCGACCTGAAGGACTTCAAGTTCGTGGTCTACGAATGGCACTTCGGCAAACCAAAAACCGAAGCTTCCCCTCAGTAAGCCAGGCGTTACTGCCCAACAAGCCCACTGTGAGAGCAGTGGGCTTTGTTTTACGAGGTTTATGGGCCTGTCACCCGCGATCCGGGCGCTGGCTCACCTGAAAATCTTAAAACCGTCACCAGCGGTTCGCTGGCAAACGCTTTGTGCAAATGTGCTCACAGAACACAGCGCAAGGCCGGAACATGACTCCACCAGTGAAATGCATATCGGGTTTTTAGGAGCGCTGTAATGCCTGAGATCTATCATTTTTTCCAACAGCTGGTTAATGGCCTGACCATTGGCAGCACCTATGCCTTGATAGCCATTGGTTACACCATGGTTTACGGCATCATTGGAATGATCAACTTCGCCCATGGCGAGGTGTACATGATTGGTTCCTACGTGGCCTTCATCGCCCTTGCCGGGCTGGCCATGATGGGTATCCACTCACTGCCGCTGTTGATGACCGCTGCATTCCTAGCATCGATCGTCGTGACCAGTGCCTATGGCTACAGTATCGAGCGCGTTGCCTACCGTCCCTTGCGTGGCAGCAACCGTCTGATCCCGCTGATTTCCGCCATCGGCATGTCGATTTTCCTGCAGAACACCGTATTGCTGTCCCAGGACTCCAAGGACAAGTCCATCCCCAACCTGATCCCGGGGAGTTTTTCCTTCGGCCCAGGTGGCGCACAGGAAGTGCTGATTTCCTACATGCAGATCCTGGTTTTCGTCGTCACCCTGGTGGCCATGCTGGGTCTCACGCTGTTTATCTCCCGCTCCCGTCTGGGACGCGCCTGCCGGGCCTGCGCCGAAGACATCAAGATGGCCAACCTGCTGGGCATCAACACCAACAACATCATCGCCCTCACATTCGTGATCGGCGCCGCACTGGCGGCCGTCGCGGCGGTACTGCTGAGCATGCAGTACGGCGTGATCAACCCCAACGCCGGTTTCCTGGTAGGCCTCAAGGCCTTTACCGCAGCGGTATTGGGCGGCATCGGCAGCATTCCGGGCGCGATGCTCGGCGGGCTGGTGCTGGGTGTGGCCGAAGCGTTTGGCGCCGACATCTTCGGCGATCAGTACAAGGACGTCGTGGCGTTCGGGCTGTTGGTTCTGGTGCTGTTGTTCCGTCCGACCGGCATTCTGGGCCGTCCGGAGGTTGAGAAAGTATGAGCAGATATCTTAAATCGGCGTTTTTCAGCGCCTTGCTGGTGTGGGCCGTGGCCTTTCCGGTGCTGGGTCTCAAGCTGAGCATTGTCGGCATCAACCTGGAAGTGCATGGCACCGGTCCCGTGACCCTGACCATCATCGCCCTATGTTCGGTGCTGATGTTCCTGCGCGTGCTGTTCACGCAGCAGGTCGGTGCCTTGTTCAAGGGCAACCGTGGCCCGTTGGTGTCGCCCAAGGTCAGCCAGTTCCTGACCCTGCCGCGTACCCAGCGCTACATCATCATCGGCCTGATCGTGGCGGCGTTGATCTGGCCGTTCTTCGGCTCGCGCGGCGCGGTCGACATCGCCACCCTGATCCTGATCTACGTGTTGCTGGGCCTGGGCCTGAACATCGTGGTGGGCCTCGCCGGTCTGCTCGATCTGGGTTATGTGGGCTTCTACGCCGTGGGTGCCTACACCTACGCGCTGCTCTCGCACTATTTGGGTTGGAGCTTCTGGATCTGCCTGCCGCTGGCCGGCATGGCGGCAGCCACGTTCGGCTTCTTGCTGGGCTTCCCGGTGTTGCGCCTGCGCGGTGACTACCTGGCGATCGTGACCCTGGGGTTCGGGGAAATCATCCGCCTGTTCCTGCGTAACCTCACGGACATCACTGGCGGCCCCAACGGCATCAGCAGCATTCCCAAGCCAACGTTCTTCGGACTGTCGTTCGACCGTACCGCGGCCGAAGGCATGCAGACCTTCCACGAGTACTTCGGGATCGCCTACAACCCGGTGAGCAAGGTGGTGTTCCTCTACCTGGTGGCGCTGTTGCTGGCACTGGCCGCCCTGTTCGTGATCAACCGCCTGCTGCGCATGCCAATCGGCCGTGCGTGGGAAGCGCTGCGCGAGGATGAGATCGCCTGCCGCGCACTGGGCCTGAACCCGACCATCATCAAACTCTCCGCGTTCACCCTGGGTGCTGCGTTCGCCGGTTTCGCCGGCAGCTTCTTCGCGGCTCGCCAGGGCCTGGTGACGCCGGAATCCTTCACCTTCATCGAGTCGGCGATCATCCTCGCCATCGTGGTACTGGGTGGCATGGGCTCGCAGTTGGGCGTGATCCTGGCCGCGATCGTGATGATCCTGCTGCCGGAAATGATGCGTGAGTTCAGCGAATACCGCATGTTGATGTTCGGCGCCATGATGGTGCTGATGATGATCTGGCGCCCGCAAGGCCTGCTGCCCATGCAACGTCCACACATGGAGCTGCGCAAATGAGCCGCGAGATCCTGAAAGTCGAAAATCTGAGCATGCGCTTTGGCGGTTTGCTGGCGGTCAACGGCGTGGCCCTGACCGTGAAAGAGAAACAGGTGGTTGCGTTGATCGGCCCCAACGGCGCCGGCAAGACCACGGTGTTCAACTGCCTCACCGGTTTCTACAAGCCAAGTGGCGGCAGCATCCTGCTGGACGGCCAGCCGATCCAGGGCCTGGCCGGTCACGAAATCGCCCGCAAGGGCGTGGTGCGCACCTTTCAGAACGTGCGGTTGTTCAAGGACATGACGGCGGTCGAGAACCTGCTGATTGCCCAGCACCGTCACCTGAACACCAACTTCTTTGCCGGCCTGTTCAAGACCCCGGCGTTCCGCAAAAGCGAGCGCGAGGCCATGGAATACGCCGAGTACTGGCTGGACAAGGTCAACCTCACCGAGTTTGCCAACCGTCCTGCCGGCACCCTGGCCTATGGTCAGCAACGTCGCCTGGAAATCGCCCGCTGCATGATGACCCGCCCGCGGATCCTGATGCTCGACGAACCCGCCGCCGGCCTGAACCCAAAGGAAACCGAGGACCTCAAGGCCCTGATCAGCGTGCTGCGTGAGGAACACAACGCCACGGTGCTGCTGATCGAACACGACATGAAACTGGTCATGAGCATTTCCGACCACATCGTCGTGATCAATCAGGGCACGCCGCTGGCCAACGGCACGCCGGAGCAGATCCGCGACAATCCTGAAGTGATCAAAGCCTATCTGGGGGAAGCGTAAAATGCTGCAATTCGAAAACGTTTCCACTTTCTACGGCAAGATCCAGGCCCTGCACAGCGTCAACGTGGAAGTGCGCCAGGGTGAAATCGTCACGCTGATCGGTGCCAACGGCGCGGGCAAGTCGACCCTGCTGATGACCCTGTGCGGATCGCCCCAGGCCCACAGCGGCAGCATCCGCTACCTGGGTGAAGAGCTGGTGGGTCAGGAGTCGTCGCACATCATGCGCAAGAGCATCGCGGTGGTGCCCGAAGGCCGCCGCGTGTTCTCACGCCTGACCGTCGAAGAGAACCTCGCCATGGGCGGGTTCTTCACCGACAAGGGCGACTACCAGGAACAGATGGACAAGGTGCTGCACCTGTTCCCCCGGCTCAAGGAGCGTTTCAGCCAGCGCGGCGGCACCATGTCCGGCGGCGAACAGCAAATGCTCGCCATCGGCCGCGCGCTGATGAGCAAACCCAAGCTGTTGCTGCTGGACGAACCCTCCCTGGGACTGGCGCCGATCATCATCCAGCAGATCTTCGACATTATCGAACAGCTGCGCAAGGACGGGGTGACGGTGTTTCTGGTGGAGCAGAACGCCAACCAGGCGCTGAAAATCGCCGACCGCGCCTACGTGTTGGAAAACGGCCGGGTGGTGATGCAGGGCACCGGTGAGCAGTTGCTGACCGATCCTAAGGTGCGGGAGGCGTACCTGGGCGGCTAAAACCGGCGCTGAAATGTGGGAGGGGCGGTTCGACTTGCTCCCTCCCACATTGCCTTGTGTGACAGGCAGTTTTTTTCGAATGCCCTTGTAACGAATATCCCCCTACTGCCTCTAGTGGTGCAGGCAGGCAATCGAGCCTGCTACTTCAACCCACTGCTGGAGTCACACCATGACCACAAAACTGTCTGCCACCTCCCTTATCCTGGCTCTGAGCCTGTCCGCCCTCACCGCCCCTGCCTTTGCCGCCGACGACATGCAGAAATGCTTCGGCGTTGCTGAAGCCGGCAAGAACGATTGCAGCGCGGGTGCCGGCACAACCTGCGCCGGCACCTCCAAAACCAAGGACCAGGCCAACGCCTGGAAACTGGTCCCGGCCGGCACCTGCGGCCAACTTCCCAGCACCACATCGCCAACCGGCTTCGGCCAGGAAAAGGCCTTTACCGCCAAATCCTGATCCCCGCCAACCGAGTGCCGATGATGACGCATTTACCCCACCACAGGGTCTCACCGGCTCAGGTGCCCGGCCTCCCCTTGCGGGCCGGGCTGGGACTGAAAAGCGAGCACTTCATTGAAGTACTCGAAACCCGTCCTGACCTCGGTTTTTTTGAAGTGCACGCCGAAAACTTCATGGTGGCCGGCGGGCCTTTTCATCACTACCTGGGTTTGATTCGCGAGCAGTATCCCCTGTCGCTGCATGGCGTAGGCCTGTCCATCGGCGGCGAAGGCCCGCTCAATGGCGCGCACCTGGCTCGCCTGGCCACGCTGATCGAACGCTATCAACCCCAGGCCTTTTCCGAACACCTGGCCTGGTCCAGCCATGGCCCGGTATTCCTCAATGACTTGCTGCCCCTGGCTTACGACGCCACTACCCTTAACCGGGTGTGCGCGCACATCGATCAGGTACAAAGCACGCTCAAGCGGCCAATGCTGCTGGAAAACCCGTCGACCTACCTGTTATTCCAACGTTCCACCCTGGACGAGACCGACTTCATCAGCGAGATCATCCGCCGCACCGGTTGCGGCCTGCTGCTGGACGTCAACAATGTCTACGTGTCCTGCATCAACCACCAACGCGACCCGCTGGCTTATATCAACGCGCTCCCCCTGCATGCAGTGGGCGAGATTCATCTGGCCGGTTTTGCCGAAGACTCTGACAGCCTCGGCGACCGGCTGCTGATCGATGATCACGGCGCGCCCATCGACAACGCGGTGTGGCAGTTGTACGAGCAGGTCCTGGCGCGCACGGGCCCGGTCGCAACGTTGATCGAGCGCGATAACCAGGTACCAGCCTTCAGCGTGCTGCAGGCCGAGGCGCAACAGGCCGAACGGCACTTGTTGCAGGTGATGGCATGAGTACCCAGCACGCGTTCTGCGCGGCCCTGCTCGCTCACGAACCGAGCTGCCCCGAGGGTGTGTTCAGCAGCAACGGCGCCGACCCGGCCAGCCGTTTTGCGGTGTATCGCAATAATGTGCACAGCGCGTTGATCAATGCGCTGGCGACCAGTTACCCGGTGACGCGGCAGTTGGTCGGCGATGAATTCTTCCATGCCATGGCCGGCCTCTACGTGCAGGCATACCCGCCCGAAAGCCCGTTGCTCAGCGAGTACGGCAGCACGCTGGCCGACTTTATCCAGGCATTCGAGCCGGCCCAGAGCGTGCCCTATCTGGCGGATGTCGCGAGACTGGAGCGCCTGCGCGTGCGCGCCTATCACGCAGCTGACATCCCGGCGCTGGATCAACCACGCATTCTCGAGCAACTGAACGGCCAGTCGCGCCTGCACCTGCACCCGTGCGTCGCCACGCTGCACTCGCCCTACGCGACCGTAACGATATGGGCCGCCCACCAGACCGAGGGCGCCATCGCCAGCGTAAACCCCTGGCAAGCGCAAGGCGCACTCGTGCTGCGCCATGGGCTGGCGGTCAAGGTCTTCGGTATCGACAGCGGTTCGGTGGCCTTTATCAACAGCCTTGGCCGAAGCGAGGCGCTTGAAACGGCCGTGGAACATGCCCTCGAAGCCTCAAGCGAATTCGACCTGCATCAATGCCTCGGGCTGCTGATCAGCCACGACGCCATCACTCATCTGGAACAGAAGGTATCGCCATGAACACGTCTGCACCCTGCCAGGTAAACAGGGCCATTGCCCTGTTCGAAAAAATCCCCTACAGCCTGCTCGCGTTCCTCGCGCGTTTCTCGATCGCGGCAGTGTTCTGGAAGTCCGGGCAAACCAAGGTCGAAGGCTTTGCCATCGACCTGATCAGCGGCACCTTCGAACTGGGCATGCCCAAACTGGCCGCTTCCACCGTACCGCTGTTTCGCAGTGAATATGCGGTGCCTCTGCTGTCGCCGGAAGTGGCCGCCTATATGGCGGCCTTTGCCGAGCACTTCTTCCCCGCATTGATTCTGGTGGGGCTGGCCACGCGCTTTTCGGCCCTGGCGCTGATCGGGATGACGCTGACCATTCAATTGTTCGTCTACCCCGACGCCTACCCCACCCACGGCACCTGGATCGCAGTGTTGTTGCTGCTGGTTGCCAAGGGCCCGGGCTGGCTCTCCATCGATCACTTGATCGCCCATCGCTGCCGTTAAAGGCGATTCAACACCTCGCCACTGCGCCTGAACCAGTCCACGAGATAATCGGCCAATACCTGGGTGCGTCGTGGCAAGCCGCCCTGGTAAGGGTGAACCAGGTACATCGGCATGCTCCGCGTCTGATAATCACGCAGGAGCCAGCGCAGTCGTCCGTCAGCCAGTTCCGTTGGCAAGGCGTAGGACGGCAGACGGGCGATACCGGCGCCGACCAGCGCGGCCTTCTTCAGCAGGTTGTAATGGTTGGAGGCAAACGTGCCGCTCACGCGCACCCGCAATAATTCGTGCTGCTGGTGGTACAGCCACTCCTCGCGGCCGCGGTAGTGGCTGTTCAGCAAACAGGTGTGGGCGGCCAGATCCGCCGGGGTCTGCGGTTCACCGTGCTGTTCGAGGTAGGCGGGGCTGGCGCAGGTCATCTCGTGCCAGGCCAGCAAGGGCCTGGCCACGAGCCGCTCATGTTCGATGTCGCCCGCGCGCACCCCCAGGTCAAACCCGTCCCGCGCCAGATCGCGGTAGCTGTTGTTAAGCTCCAACTCGACCTGCACCTGCGGGTATTGCCTGGAAAAGTCCAGCAACAGGCCGTCGAAGAAGGTTTCACCCAATGAAACCGGAACCGTCATGCGCACCGGCCCGGCCACATCGTCCTTGAGCCGCGCCAATGCCTGACGCGCGCATTCCATCTGCACCACCAACGCCTGCGCCTGGGGCAACAAGGCTACACCTGCGGCGGTGAGGCTCAGTTTGCGCGTGGTACGGTGCAGCAGCACCACATCAAACTGTGCTTCCAACTGGCTGATGCGCTTTGACAACTGCCCCTTGCTACAGCCCAGACGCGCAGCCGCCACGGTAAAACTGCCCGCTTCGATCAACACGGCAAAGGCCGCCAGATCATCCATCTCGCTCATGGATTGTTTCCAATTGAAAACCAAAGGTTGCCTATTAGCGCGTTTATCCGCCTCCAAAGCCAGCCTAGACTGAGCTTCCCAACGTTTATTTCGACTCAGAGGAACAGCGCGATGAAAATCCTATTGATAGGCGCCAGCGGCACAATCGGCTCGGCGGTCAAGGCAGAGTTGGCGCAACGCCACGAAGTGATCAGCATCGGCCGCGACAGTGGCGACTTCCAGGCTAATATCAGCGACAGCGCCTCGATCCGTCGGCTGTTTGAACAAACCGGCAAGTTCGACGCACTGGTCTGCGCGGCCGGCAGCGTGAATTTTGTCGCGCTGGGCGACATGCGCGACAGCGATTTTGACCTGGGCCTGCGCGACAAATTGATGGGCCAGGTCAATCTGCTGCTGATCGGTCGTGAATACGCCAACGACGGCGCCTCGTTCACCTTCACCAGCGGCATCCTCAACCGCGACCCGATCCGCACCGGCGCCTCGGCTGCGCTGGTCAATGGTGCGCTTGATGCGTTTGTGAAAGCGGCGGCAATCGAGTTGCCACGGGGTCTGCGCATCAACTCGGTCAGCCCGACGGTATTGCTGGAAGCCATGGACAGCTACGCGCCGTATTTTCGCGGTTACAAGCCGGTCAGCGCTGCCGATGTGGCGTTGGCCTACGCCAAGAGCGTGGAAGGCTTGCAGACGGGTCAGACCTACATCGTGGGCTGAGACTCAGGGGTGTTACCTGAAAATCGAGTCATCCACTCAATTGCCAGTGCGCGGGGAGCCAAAAACCTGAGTTCTGCGCCCAACACGCTGTGAACCCTGGACGTGCTGATCTGATAACCGTCCACCTGAAGCCTCACGTATTTCTGGTAAGCCAGCAATGTGGTGGACCTTGCCCGTGCACTGGCGTCGGGACTCAACGCGACAATCACTTCCACATTGGCCGGATCAGGGCCTCCGGCCTTTTTAAGCTGGAGCGAAACGTCCGTGAAATCCGTCACTGAAGAAAAGACAAGCCGCGCGGGCTCATCCGCCCCGGCGACACTTGCCCAAAGCAGAACAATACCGAGGCTCAATTTGATGTTCATTGCCGTATCCGCTTCAAAAAAGATGCCGACGCTCCCACGATTTTCTAACTCTAGACGATAGGACGCGTCCGAATCCTCCATGCGCCATTTCCCATAGGGTGTGCCGCACTTGTGATGCACCGCCAGTCTGCGTAACGTGGCGGCACTTGTCAGGAGACCCGAAAATGCGTGCCGCCCGTACCCTTGCTCTGTGTGCCTTGCTTCCCCTGTTCGCTGCCTGCCAGATGTTCGAGAGGGAGCCTGCCAAACCGTCCACCGTCGGGCTGACCCGCATGCAAGGCGAACTCACAGCGGTGGGCGGCAAGCTGTTGTTCCAGCCATGTCGCGACCAGCGTAACTATGTGGTCAAGGACACCGGCGGCACCAGCATCCTGCAGGAAGCCGCGTCGCTCGCCGGCCAGCAAGGCGCCCTGTTTGCCGACTTGCGCGGCAAGTTTTCCGGGGTGGCCACCGGCACTCAGGGCGAGGTCGAGCTGCAACAGCTGTACCGCGTCGAGCGTTCGACATCTGCCTGCGATGACCCTGATTTCAAGCGCATGATCCTGCGCGCCAATGGCCACAAGCCGGCCTGGGCACTCAACGTCACCGCCAAGGGCATGGTGCTGGAACGCGAAGGCCAGCCGCCGCTGCCAGTGCCTTATGTTGAAGAGCAACTGGGTGATGGCCGTTTCAACCTGATGACCGAGGCCAATAACCAGCACATCGAATTGTGGGTGGCCCCGCAACGCTGCGTCGACCCGGTCAGCGGCAGCCTGCAACACATGACCGCCGAATTGCGGATCAACGGTCAAGTCCAGCGTGGCTGCGCCGCTTTCGGTGGTTCGCGGGACGACTGATTGGCGCCTGCGCTGTTTTAGCATGACGGGAAACCGTGGTTGGGGCTTATAATCGCCGGTTTGCAAAACAGCCGGCCTGTTTGCCCGCCGCCTACCGGATCCTGTCATGTTACGAATCACCGAACTCAAGCTGCCCATCGACCATCCCGAAGAAGACCTGCGGCCCGCCATCGTGCAGCGCCTGGGGATTGCCAGTGATGACCTGCTCGATTTCACCCTGTTCAAGCGCAGCTACGATGCCCGCAAGAAAACCTCGGAGCTGTGCTTCATCTACACCATCGACCTGAACGTGTTGGGCGAAGCCGCCCTGCTGCTCAAGTTTGCCGATGACCGCAACGTCAACCCGGCACCGGACATCAGCTACAAGGTCGTGGGCCAGGCGCCGCAGGGTTTGACCGAGCGGCCGGTTGTGGTCGGCTTTGGCCCGTGCGGCATTTTTGCCGGTCTGTTGCTGGCGCAGATGGGCTTCAAGCCGATCATCCTCGAGCGCGGCAAGGAAGTGCGCCAGCGCACCAAGGACACCTGGGGCCTGTGGCGCAAAAACGTGCTCAACCCCGAGTCCAACGTGCAGTTTGGCGAAGGCGGCGCTGGCACCTTTTCCGACGGCAAGCTCTACAGCCAGATCAAGGACCCGAAATTCCTCGGCCGCAAGGTTCTGCACGAATTCGTCAAGGCCGGCGCCCCGGAAGAAATCCTGTACGTCAGCAAACCGCATATCGGCACCTTTCGCCTGACCGGCGTGGTGGAAAACATGCGCCAGCAGATCATTGCGCTGGGCGGTGAAGTGCGTTTCGAACAGCGCGTGACCGACGTGCTGATCGACGACGGTCAGTTGCATGGCGTGATCATTGACGGCGGCGAGCAGATCCTCTCAAAGCATGTGATCCTCGCCCTGGGCCACAGCGCCCGCGACACGTTCCGCATGCTGCATGGCCGTGGCGTGTTCATGGAAGCCAAGCCGTTCTCGGTGGGCTTTCGGATCGAACACCCGCAATCGCTGATCGATGCCGCGCGCCTGGGCAAGTACGCCGGGCACCCGAAACTCGGTGCCGCCGACTACAAGCTGGTGTACCACGCCAAAAACGGCCGTTCGGTCTACAGCTTCTGCATGTGCCCAGGTGGCACGGTGGTTGCCGCCACTTCCGAGCCCAATCGCGTGGTCACCAACGGCATGAGCCAATACTCGCGTAACGAGCGCAACGCCAACTCCGGGCATTGTGGTCGGCATCACGCCGGACGTGGATTACCCGGGTGGCCCGTTGGCGGGCATCGAGTTGCAGGAGCGCCTGGAGTCCCATGCCTATGTGCTCGGCGGCAGCAACTACGAAGCACCGGCGCAATTGGTGGGCGACTTCATCGCGGGCAGACCGTCTACCGCCATCGGCAGCGTGGAACCGTCCTATAAACCCGGCGTGTCGCTGGGCGATCTGGCCCTGGCCCTGCCTGAGTTTGCCATCGAGGCCATTCGCGAAGCGTTGCCGGCGTTTGAAAAGCAGATCAAGGGCTATTCGCTGCACGATGCCGTGCTGACCGGGATCGAAACGCGCACCTCTTCGCCACTGCGCATTACCCGTGACGATTCGCTGCAAAGCCTGAATGTGAAAGGCCTGTTCCCGGCCGGCGAAGGTGCCGGTTATGCCGGCGGCATCCTGTCGGCGGGCGTTGACGGGATTCGGATTGCCGAGGCGCTGGCGCGGGATATGTTGGGTATCCAGGCCTGACTGTGTTGTGGTGAGCGGGCTTGTTGTGGCAGGCGGGCTTGCTGTGGCGAGCGGGCTTGCCCCGCGTTGGGGTGCGAAGCGCCCCCAATCCAGCAAAACGCTGTGTACCTGATACGGCTCAGCGCCTGGTTCTGGGGCTGCTGCGCACCCCAACGCAGGGCAAGCCTGCTCGCCACAACAAACGCGCTCGCCACAGGGATGTAGTTGCCTGCGCAGATTGTGGCGTGGTGTCAGATATTGGCGCGCCGAATGCTGTCCGGTAACGGCTCGCCCTGTTCCACACTGGCCGCCACCATCGCGATCAGACCTTCCAGCGCATACCCCTGGGCCGCCAACCAAGTCTCGTCGTAATAGGTTGTGGCGTAACGCTCGCCACCATCACATAAAATAGCCACGATCGAGCCCGACTCTCCCGCCGCTTTCATCTGCTGCGCGGCCATCAGTGCGCCAACCAGGTTAGTCCCGCTGGACCCACCCACCCGGCGCCCAAGCCGCCCCGCCAGGTAGTGCATGGCCGCCAGCGACAGCGCGTCGGGCACCTTGACCATCGCATCAATCACGTTGGGCAGAAACGACGCTTCGACCCTTGGCCGGCCGATGCCTTCGATCCGTGAACCGCAGTCCAGGCGCAAGCCCGCATCGCCGCTCAGGTAATAGTCGAAAAATACTGAACGCTCGGCATCGGCGCACAACACCCGGGTGCAATGCTGGCGATAACGCACGTAACGCCCCAGGGTCGCGGTGGTGCCACCGGTGCCGGGGCTGGAAATCAACCAGCTCGGCTCCGGGTGTTGCTCAAAGCGCATCTGCTGGAAAATCGATTCGGCGATGTTGTTGTTGGCACGCCAGTCGGTAGCCCGCTCGGGCGAAAGTGAACTGGTCCATGAAGTGCCCGCCGCTTTCCTGCGCCAGCCGTTCGGACTCGGTATAGATCTGCATCGGATCTGTCTACCAGATGGCTCTGGCCACCATAAAAAGGCAATCTGGGCAATCTTTTCCCGCGACGTTGTGCTGGGCATCACCGCAATAAACGGCAGCCCGAGCAGGCGCGCAAAATAGGCCTCCGACACTGCGGT
>CATOTO010000193.1:0-209027 GCA_951812925.1 Calliopum simillimum | reverse complement strand
AATGCAAAGTAGATTATTACATGTAAGGTGAAATAAACATTTGTAAAAATGGATAACAATGTAGCAAATGCAAAGGAGAATGTTGTTAAATGACATAAAATGCATTATTCAGAATCTGCAGATGAAGTATAATGAAAAAGGAATTTGTCAGGAAGTATTCATGTGTATATGGCTATACACATATGTGTATATGTATAAAAATATATATACATTACACCTAGAAAAAGTAAAGTGAGGTATAGAGTTAGGTTTAAGGGAGAAGGGAGTAGGATATGAAAAAGTGGCAAAACTAGAAAGTAAATAAAAATGTTAATGAAAAAATATAATGTACTTCGTATGTTGGTTGAACATGGAAAGATGTGTGGAAAAGAGTAAGTGAGTGTAATGATAGTCGTAAAAGTTGCGTCGAAAAATACATAAGTATATGAGCTTATTTTGTGAATAACAATACCTGGAGACCTCCATAACCGAGGGAACAATCATGTGTTATCGGCGGCGGGCGTGATGTGTTGGCTCACCGACCATGTGTGCACGGTATGTTGTCTCAATAGATAAAACTTAGAAAGACTTAAGTTTATATATGGGTAATTCTATTCTAACGCGTCAAATCATGTAATCGTCCACTAAAACACCAATATGAGGTTCTAAAATTATAGCAAAATTTTTTTTATATACATTTAAATAGCCTTTATAAGATCCACCACTTAGTATATCGCTTATTTTACATAGCTCTCGTGGAAAACCAAAAATATGAGTAAAAAAGCAACTCCCCTGGCTGTAATCATAAACAATTTTACTAACTTAACGTATATAAGACAAAATATAAATAGAATTTGCACTTATAAATGACCATAATTTACCTTTCAGTATGCCTGAACACATTTCAAAAAAAAATTAAAAATAAAAAATGTTATTAACTTTATGTAGCTACTCAAAAGTTGGTACTTTTTTTCAATACAAAAAGCAATTAAATTATGAAGGCCTATATCTCGATTTTATTAGGATATAAAAATTTCCTATCATACCTAATTTCTTTTATTGTATGCTAACTTCAATAAAACATTGATATATTCACAACCCAATACATGTTTTTTACGTTTAAACATCATTTTTATCAGGAAAGAAAACGTACCTTTTCTTAAGTAACTCCCCTGGCGACAAACATTTAGTTGTACCAACAAGATGAAAACCAATATTCAAATAAATAACATAAGTTTGAGTTGTAAGTAATATAGGGCTACTATAATATCCTTGTATATTAATAATAAAGATTGTTTACTACCTGGAAATCGCACTCAAACGCCATAGTAACCTCCCCTGTCAAAGTAACTCCCCTGGCATTTTTATGATGAATATACATATAAAAATGTATGTATATATATAACTAGTAAGGGTGTAAATTTTGGCCTGGCCAAAAAATAAATACCCTACACTGCAGTATTTTGAAAAGTTTGCTTATATGGGAGGTGCCACGCCCCCTTGTCTGATTTCACCCAATTTTTGCTGAGAGCTTTCATTTATAATTCTTAGTGTCTGAGTCAAATTTGGTTCGAATATCTCAAAAAACGCTTTCAGTATAGCGTTTTGAAGCTTTTGCTTATATGGGAGGTGCCACGCCCTCTTGTCCGAATTCGCTCAAATTTTTATCAGAGCTTGCGCTTACAATTCGTAGTACTTATATGTATTGTGGTTGGATTGTCGTGAAAAATACTCCTAAAATTGCATTTTGAATATATATTTTGTATGGGCGGTAGGCGTGTCCGTTGACCGATTTTGCTCATTTTCAATCCCCCGAGCTAACTTTGACGACGGAGGCAGTCTACCAAATTTCATTGAATTATCTTGCTCAGTTTTCCCAAAAAGTGTATTTCAACACACAGCCAGCCACCCAGCCACCCAGCCAGCCAGCCAGCCAGCCAGCCACCCAGCCAGCCACCCAGCCAGCCAGCCAGCCAGCCAGACAGACGGACATGGCTATATCGACTCAGGAGGTGACGCTGATCAAGAATATATATACTTTTCTATACCTGCCACGCCTCCTTCTCTGCGTTACAAACGGAAGGACAAAGTGAATATACCCTGGGTGTAGGGTATAAAAATGTATGGACAGCTTGCCCTTTTTAAAATATTACTTTATGAGGTACAACAATAAGAAAACGTATGTAAAACTTCGAGTATTAATAACTTTATTTTTTTTCATTTCGAAATTTGAATTTGACGCGTTAGAATAGAATTACCCATATACACATTGGTGAGATACTTAAAAGCAAATATAAGATGTAGCCCTAATATGTTTAACAATACGTAAACGTGTATAAAATAACTTAGACTTAAACCTGCACACTAAGAGGTGGAAAGCCTATCAGAGGGTATGTATGAGTTTGAGGGTTGATTTATGGACCCGATCCCACTTAACTAAGTTTGTCTATAATATAACTAAAAAGATTATAAAATACTTATAATGATTCAGGGTGGGAACCCGAATGTTGACCTGCATAACATACCTATGGAGTGTGTTGATACGACACAATAAAACTTACGAAAAGGAATAGGATATATGTTCTAGTACCAGAACATATTGTTGATTGGATATAAGATCAAATATATACATAAAAGCAATAATTGATATAAACAAAGAATTGACCAGGACGGCAATACAGTCAATTTCCCTTTAATGTTAAAAATAATTACCATTAGACACTGAAAACAAAACATAATCATATTAGAGGGATATGTTACTGAAATCAATGTCTATTGGGAATGTCGTGTTTATGGGTAACCAAAAACACGCCAAGATACTGCTATCTATAGGAGCACGACCCCAGTAAAATGGGTTAACATAATCGGTCCAAGTATAGCAGCATCCCAAAACAGACATCTCACAGAATGGGTGAGATATGAGACAACCAATGTAAAAAGGTTGTAGTTGCGAATTAGCCAGGATTAACATCTACACACCAAAGAGTAACAATAAAAAAGCGGAAAAATAAATACTCACACAAAAACATGAAAAATTACATAAATGATGAAAATAAATCATAAGTATGGAGGAAAAAACATGTTATGTGTAAGGTTATAGGTGTGAATGTGTCCTGAACACATTCGCAACTTAGTACGGGACTTAAGCCTCCTGTGCGTGAGGTTTGTAACCTGCCTAAGCAAACAAAAAGTAAGTAAAAGACATGAGATTGTTACCTAGCGAGCTAAACTAGTATGAGAAACCTATAAAAAAAACCCTAAAAAGCCTTATGTAAACCTAAACATGTGCAAATTTAAGAATGTTAATAAAAAGAAAAAAGAAAAAAGACGAGAAAAACTAGTCCCTTATCTAAAGTTGTGACGCGTTGCTTTCTTGTTCAGAGGCGCAATAACTTTTCTACTGAAAAAGAAAGCTTAAGAATATAAAAACCGATAAGCAAAGCTTTGGAAAAGCCCTAAGTTTGTGTATATGCTAATATATACACAATCTAGTAGCATATATATGCTGCAAAGCTATCTAACCACAACAGGTAAGAATAACGTAAGTAAATAAGCTGCACAGTAGAGTATAACATAAGGTGATCCTACTTAAGCATTATAACATATGTATATATATATGTATGTCGTAAAAATGTATGTCAAGATAAAAACGCAATAAAAACGCTGTAAATCAATGTATTTTGTATATGATAAAAAGTCAAAGTGGTCAAAAAATAAGTAAAAGTGTAATACACACAGGTTAATAATAGGATGAAAGTTAAGTTAATATGTTAATTAAGAATTTAAAAACAATAACCAATAAGGATTGTAAATTTAACATTCTTGAAAACCAAAAATTTTTTCAAAAAATTTTTTAAAAAGAAATTTCAAAAATTGTAGTAGGCTAGAAAAAGAAGAAAATTTTTTGAAGTTTTGTAGGTGTAAAACTTAACATTGGATTTTCAAGGCTAATAAAATATTTGAATTTTGAAAATTTAAAACGGCAAACAAGTAGAAAAAGTGAACAAGTGAATTTAATTTGAATTCGTACATTGAGTGAAGCACATGCGTCATTGCGTATTTATATGAGTACTAGCTGGCCTGGTTGCGACTTCGTTCGCCCATTCCCGATGCCTATACGTACGAAGTCCCATCCATCTCCATCGTCCCTCTCTTCCAATCACCAAGGTTTTTAAAGATCCATGTATCAACTTTTGTAATCATAGCTCCCATAGGTACAGAGATATAGCATTTTATATATTTTTTGTATGAAGGGTGCAACTCCCCCTTCTCACTCCCCCGCCCAAGATTTTCAAAGTAAATGGTAGATAGAATATTCATGTATGTACCAAGTTTTATAACGATATCTGCGATATGTTAAGAAATATAGCATTTTGTATATTTTTGAAAAGTGGATGCAATTCTCCTACACCCAATATCCCCCAAGTTTTGCAAAATGAATGGTAGATATGTACATTATGCATAAGTTCATCAACTTTCATAATCATAACTTGTATAACTGTAGAGATATAGCATTTTTTGTATTTTTTTCGTATGGGGGGTGCAACCCCCGTTCCCCTCAGTGGCATCCCACCCGCTTAAGAACCTTCTACAGACCATATCAAACAATTAAAAAAAAAATTATGTAAATCGGCCTTGTAGTTTCCGCGTTCATAAGCTACATACGGACACCATTTCATTTTTATATATTTAGACTAGCTGGCCTGGTTGCGACTTCGTTCGCCCATTCCCGATGCCTATACGTACGAAGTCCCAACCATCTCCATCGTCCCTCTCTTCCAATCACCAAGGTTTTTAAAGATCCATGTATCAACTTTTGTAATCATAGCTCCCATAGGTACAGAGATATAGGATTTTCTATATTTTTTGTATGAAGAGTGCAATTTCCCATTTTCACCCCCCCGCCCAAGATTTTCATAGTAAATGGTAGATAGAATATTCATGTATGTACCAAGTTTTATAACGATATCTGCGATATGTGAAGAAATATAGCATTTTGTGTATTTTTGAAAAGTGGATGCAATTCTCCTACACCCAATATCCCCCAAGTTTTGCATGGTGAATGGTAGATATGTACATTATGCATAAGTTCATCAACTTTCATAAACATAACTTGTATAACTGTAGAGATATAGCATTTTTTGTATTTTTTCCGTATGGGGGGTGCAACCCCCGTTCCCCTCAGTAGAATCCTACCCCCTTAAGAACCTTCTGCAGACCATAACAAACAGTTCAAAAAAAAAAATTATGTAAATCGGCCTTGTAGTTTCCGCGTTCATAAGCTACATACGGACACCATTTAATTTTTATATAATAGAAGATATTGTCGTACGCTAAAAATTAAATTTATTTTAGAGAGTGAAATGTCCGGTCCAATAGGTAAAGAAATGGTTGTTAGGGATGAGGGTGTCGATGAATGTGTGGGTGTTGGTGTTGAAGATGTTGGTGCAGGAGGGGAGCTGCCTAACATTAACGAAGTGGTGCCACTAGAGGCAAGTTTACAGGGAAGGGGGGAGAGACTATCGGATGTAGCACATCAAAAAGAAAGGCCTTTGCTGATGTCAGCGGTAACTTTACCAAAAGCGGTACCAGGTGGGTTTAAAAATCTAACAGACATACCCGTAGATAGGGAAGTGGCGACCTTATTGAGTTTTGGTCCAAAATTTGTGCCTCCTAGCGTTCCAAATTTTGTAAATGTATTGGATGTAATGTCCTATTTAATAGAATGTTACAATAAGGTGCATAACGGCATAACAGACTTTAGTCTGGTATATGCCGAAATAATGAGTCAACATTACCAAGATTTAAGTGAGGTCATAGACAGGAATAAGCATAATAGCTTAAAAGAGCAGATGTTTATGGAAATGCTGAAAACAACCCGGAAGTTCCTATCCACTTATAAACATTTATGTATTGTCCAATCGGACAAGAGTAGATGTACCGTGCTAATGACACGGGCCGATTATGAGGCAAAGATGTATGTATGGATAGATAAATGTGTTAAGGTTGGGGCATATGAGCTGTATTTAGGTTTACTAGAAAAGGATATGAAACCTATGAAAGCAAAATTTAAGGCTATACAGAATAGATTGATGAAAGTTTATAAAACAGCGGACAACGGGGGTAAACCTTTTTCCCATAATTGCTTTATGGCTTTAAAAAGTTTTAAAGTTGAAGAAGCAAGTATGTCTATTCTATATGGTGTGGTAAAAGATCACAAACCTGAAGCGCCCTATCGACCCATATGTTGTACAATTGGGTGGGTAACCTATCCATTACAACAATTAAATAATGAAGTGTTACTCAAAGTGTTGAGTAAAATTTGTCACGTCGTAACGTACATAATGTTAATGATGTGGTATTAGATTTATATAAAATAGCGATATGTGCCGGATGGGTGTTCGTGAAATTTGACGTTGAAAATATGTATCCATGTATGAATACATCAGAAATAATGCGTTTATTAAAGGAAATATATAGTACATCTTGGTTTAAAGAGAAGTGTGGGATGGACACTAATCTATTATTAACATGTGTGCGTTATTGCTTTGAGGACGCTAATTATTTTAAGTTTGACGATAAGATCTATAGCCAGACAAGGGGCTTACCGCAGGGTGCATGCGATTCAGGCTTATTGGCCACAATTCTACTTGACTATTATTTAAGCCTGTATGAATTAGAGTTATTTGTGCAGAATAAAATAGTGCACTGGTGGAAGTATGTAGACGACATTTTGGTCTACATGCCACTGGAAAATGTGGAAAGGTTTCAGAATACGTTTTTTGAACGTACTTGATTAAGATTGACCGTTGAGGAGGAAGAGTTAGGAGAATCGCTGTATAAGATATCATTCTTGGATATTGAAGTGGCAAGACGAGTTGATAAAATATTTACTCGTATGTATAAAAAAGAATGTGTATCACAGCGAATGATGCATTATTTGTCAAACTATCGTCGTTCAACACATAAAAACACCATTGTAGAATTGTTAAAGAAGCGCTTGTTGCGAACAAGTAATATATATTTACTTGAAGATGTTGGTAAGCTCATGTTGCAATGTAGGGATAACGAATATCCCGTGATAATGTTGAGGCAAATTTATGGTGAGAATGAGAATAAATATTCTAAAAGAATATAATGTGTCTTTGAAGTATCATGGGTCCGCATTGGTGGTTCATAAAGTAGAGAAACCAAAAAGAATGTCAATGCATTCCAGTACAACATACTATGTATGCGAAGAGTTTAGCAGTTTCTTGGTTAAAGTATTTGCCAAGTATAAACTAGGCTATCCAACTTTTACCAAATATAACACATTATATAAATTATTAAATATGACCTTAAAAAATGTGATGGGGTCAGAGTCAAAAATTACCGAACACGTATATGTAGCTGTGTGTGCTACATGTAATACCCACTTTATTATAGTGCGGACAACGACAAAAGAGGTCATATTAAGTACCGCCCTGAATAGTCCAGGAACGGCTCTGAATGAGCATTCTGTGCGATTAAAGCACAATGATTACAGTTTTGGGTTCTATATGTCTTCGCAGCACATGTCTGCAAGTGTAAAACAATATGTGTATAAAGTGTTGTACGACGCGTTGGGGCTGGATGTAATAGAGGTCGAAAAAATGACCATATTACCACGCTACATTAAATATGTGGCTGAACAAAGTATAAAAACTATGGTTAAGGTCATGGTAAGGAAACGATAAAGGCAATTAATATGAGGAGGAGGTAACGGTATTTAGACAACTAAAGAAGAGAGAGGAAAATGATGGAAAGGTGAACAAAAAAGAAAAGGAAAAAAATGGGAAAGAAGTGGAACAAATAAGGCAAAGAGCAGAAAAAATGATGAAGAAGTGAAAAAATAATAAAATGATGAGAAAGTGAAAAAATAATAATAAAATAAGAGAGGGATGGAACGAATGAAACAGAGAGGAGAAACAATGATGAAAAAATGGAATAAGAAAGGAAACAAACAAGGTAGAGGGAAGAAAAAAGATGGAAAAATGGAGTAAGAAAGAAATAAAACAAAAAACAATGAAAATAAGAACGAAAAAGCAAAAAAGAAAAAAAAAAAAGAAAAAAGAAAGAAAAGGAAAACGAAAAAGGAATGGAAGAAAATAAAACAGAGAGAAGAAAAATAATGAAAGAAATAAGAAAGGAATAGAACAAAATAAGTCAGAGAGGAGAAAAAAATTAAGAAAAATGGAATAAGAAAGGAAACAAGCAAGACGGAAAAAACAAAAAGCAAAAAACGACAAATAAAGGTACAATAAAAACAAACATAACTAGTAAGGGTGTAAATTTTGGCCTGGCCAAACATTAAATACCCTACACTGCAGTATTTTGAAAATTTTGCTTCTATGGGAGGTGCCACGCCCTCTTGTCCGAGTACACCCAGTTTTTGTTCAGAGCTTGCATTTATAGTTTTTAGTGTCAGAGTGAAATTTAGTTGGATTATCTCAAAAAACTCTTTCAGTATATCATTTTGAAACTTTTGCTTATATGGAAGGTGCCACGCCCCCTTGTCCGATTTCACCCAATTTTGTTTGAGAGCTTTCATTTATAATTTTTAGTGTCTGAGTCAAATTTGGTTCGATTATTTCAAAAACGCTTTCAATATAGCGTTTTGAAGCTTTTGCTTATATGGAAGGTACCACGCCCTCTTTTCCGAGTTTGCTCAGTTTTTTTTTCAGAGCTTGCGTTTACAATATGTAGTATTTATGTGTATTTTAGTTGCATTGTCGTGAAAAATACTACTAAAATTGCATTTTGAATATATTTTTTGTATGGGCGGTAGGCGTGTCCGTTGACCGATTTTGCTCAATTTCAATCCCCCGAGCTATCTTTGACAACGAAGGTTGTGCACCAAATTTCATTGAATTATCTTGCTCAGTTTTCCCAAAAAGTGTATTTCAACACACAGCACCCAGCCAGCCAGCCAGCCACCCAGCCAGCCAGCCAGCCAGACAGACGGACATGGCTATATCGACTCAGGAGGTGACGCTGATCAAGAATATATATACTTTTCTATACCTGCCACGCCTCCTTCTCTGCGTTACAAACGGAAGGACAAAGTGAATATACCCTGGGTGTAGGGTATAAAAAAAGAAAGAAGAAGGAGAGGAAGGAGAAAAGAAGAAACTAGTAAGGGTGTAAATTTTGGCCTGGCCAAAAAAGAAATACCCTACACTGCAGTATTTTGAAAAGTTTGCTTATATGGGAGGTGCCACGGCCTCTTGTCCGAGTACACCCAGTTTTTGTTCAGAGCTTGCATTTATAGTTTTTAGTGTCAGAGTGAAATTTAGTTGGATTATCTCAAAAAACTCTTTCAGCATAGCATTTTGAATCTTTTGCTTATATGGGAGGTGCCACGCTCCCTTGTCTGATTTCACCCAATTTTTGCTGAGAGCTTTCATTTATAATTCTTAGTGTCTGAGTCAAATTTGGTCCGAATATCTCAAAAAACGCTTTCAGTACAGCGTTTTGAAGCTTTTCCTTATATGGGAGGTGCCACGCCCTCTTTTCCGAATTCGCTCAAATTTTTATCAGAGCTTGCGCTTACAATTCGTAGTACTTATATGTATTGTGGTTGCATTGTCGTGAAAAATACTCCTAAAATTGCATTTTGAATATAATTTTTGTATGGGCGGTAGGCGTGTCCGTTGACCGATTTTGCTCATTTTCAATCCCCCGAGCTAACTTTGACGACGGAGGCAGTGTACCAAATTTCATTGAATTATCTTGCTCAGTTTTCCCAAAAAGTGTATTTCAACACACAGCCAGCCAGCCACCCAGCCAGCCAGCCACCCAGCCAGCCAGCCAGCCAGCCAGACAGACGGACATGGTTATATCGACTCAGGAGGTGACGCTGATCAAGAATATATATACTTTTCTATACCTGCCACGCCTCCTTCTCTGCGTTACAAACGGAAGGACAAAGTGAATATACCCTGGGTGTAGGGTATAAAAAGAAGAAGAAGGGAGAAAGAAAGAAGAAGTGAAAGAAATAAGGAAGGGATGGAACGAATAAGGCATAGAGAAGAAGAAGTGATAAAAAATGGAACAAAAAAGAAACTAGTAAGGGTGTAAATTTTGGCCTGGCCAAAAAATAAATACCCTACACTGCAGTATTTTGAAAAGTTTGCTTATATGGGAGGTGCCACGCCCTCTTGTCCGAGTACACCCAGTTTTTGTTCAGAGCTTGCATTTATAGTTTTTAGTGTCAGAGTGAAATTTAGTTGGATTATCTCAAAAAACTCTTTCAGTATAGCATTATGAATCCTTTGCGTATATGGGAGGTGCCACGCCCCCTTGTCTGATTTCACCCAATTTTTGCTGAGAGCTTTCATTTATAATTCTTAGTGTCTGAGTCAAAATTGGTTCGAATATCTTAAAAAACGCTTTCAGTATAGCGTTTTGAAGCTTTTGCTTATATGGGAGGTGCCACGCCCTCTTGTCCGAATTCGCTCAAATTTTTATCAGAGCTTGCGCTTACAATTTGTAGTACTTATATGTATTGTGGTTGCATTGTCGTGAAAAATACTCCTAAAATTGCATTTTGAATATAATTTTTGTATGGGCGGTAGGCGTGTCCGTTGACCGATTTTGCTCATTTTCAATCCCCCGAGCTAGCTTTGACGGCGGAGGCAGTGTACCAAATTTCATTGAATTATCTTGCTCAGTTTTCCCAAAAAGTGTATTTCAACACACAGCCAGCCAGCCAGCCACCCAGCCAGCCAGCCAGCCAGCCAGACAGACGGACATGGCTATATCGACTCAGGAGGTGACGCTGATCAAGAATATATATACTTTTCTATACCTGCCACGCCTCCTTCTCTGCGTTACAAACGGAAGGACAAAGTGAATATACCCTGGGTGTAGGGTATAAAAAGGGGAAAAGAAGACGAAGAAAGTGTAGAAAAAAGGAAAGAAAACAGGAAGGAAAGAAGGAATAAAAGGAAGTAAAAGAAAGAAGTATGGGAAAATAGCAGAAAAAGGAAAAAGTAAAGGAGAAGAGAAGTGGAAAGAGGGCAAAGGAGGAAGAAGAAGAAAAAGAAAAGGAAAAAAGAAAGAAAGAAGAAGAAGAAAACAAAGAGAATAACAAGAGAAAGATAGTAAACGGGAAAGACAAAGAAAAGGGAAGAGGACAGTGAGAAGAAGGGGGGGTAAAAATGGAAGGGAGAAAGAAGAAAGAGGAAGTAAAAGAGTGAAACAAATAAGATAGAGAGATGAAAATGGTGAGAGGTGAAAGGAATAAGAAAGGAATGGAACAAATAAGATAGAGAGATGAAAATGGTGAGAGGTGAAAGGAATAAGAAAGGAATGGAACGAATAAAGAGAAGAGAAATGATGAAATGCGAAAGAAACAAGAAAGGAATGGAACGAATATGACAGTAAGAAGAAACACTATGAAAAGGTGGACAAAAGAAGGGAATAAAACAGAGAGATGAAAATGGTGAGAGGTGAAAGGAATAAGAAAGGAATGGAACAAATAAGATAGAGAGATGAAAATGGTAAGAGGTGAAAGGAATAAGAAAGGAATGGAACGAATAAAGAGAAGAGAAATGATGAAAGGCGAAAGAAACAAGAAAGGAATGGAACGAATATGACAGTAAGAAGAAAAACTATGAAAAGGTGGACAAAATAAGGGAATAAAACAAATGGGACAAAGAAACGACCAAAAGGTTACAATAACGTTACGATGAAAAACAAAAAGAAGCCGAAAAAATGAATGAAAACCAACAAAGAACAACGAAAAACGAAGAAAAACAAATGAATGAAAAACAAACAAAAAACAAAAAAACAAACCAAACAAAAAACACAAACAAAAATCGATGAAAAACAAATGAAAAAAAGATGAAAGGACAAAAAAAGGGTGAAAGGTGAAAAAGAAGGAGGAAAAGGGGAAGAAGAAAAAGAAGGAAAAGTGTAAAAAGATGGGGCAGGGAATAGAAGAAGAATAGTAATGATGATGAAAAAGGGTACAAACAGAAGAAGAAGGGGAAAAGGAAAAAAGGAAAGGGAAGAGATCAAGAAAAGAAAGAGAAAACAAAAAGAAAAAGAAAAAACAACTAGTAAGGATGTAAATTTTGGCCTGGCCAAACATTAAATACCCTACACTGCAGTATTTTGAAAATTTTGCTTATATGGGAGGTGCCGCGCCCTCTTGTCCGAGTACACCCAGTTTTTGTTCAGAGCTTGCATTTATAGTTTTTAGTGTCAGAGTGAAATTTAGTTGGATTATCTCAAAAAACTCTTTCAGTATAGCATTTTGAATCTTTTGCTTATATGGGAGGTGCCACGCCCCCTTGTCTGATTACACCCAATTTTTGCTGAGAGCTTTCATTTATAATTCTTAGTGTCTGAGTCAAATTTGGTTCGAATATCTCAAAAAACGCTTTCAGTATAGCGTTTTTAAGCTTTTGCTTATATGGGAGGTGCCACGCCCTCTTGTCCGAAATCACTCAAATTATTATAAAAGCTTGCGCTTACAATTCGTAGTACTTATGTGTATTGTGGTTGCATTGTGTGAGGGTGATACTTCACATTCTTCGAAAATAGTTTTTATTCATGTAAATATTACATTATTTTATTTTAATAGTTGTTTTTTTTTGTCTATACTCAGTATTTAAAATAATGCAATATATTTGCAAACTTCTGTAAAAATGCATGAATTATTTAATTACTTGCTAAATATAGTCAATGTAAACGCAGAATTTCATTGCATTTGTTTTTAAGTACACTCTGGACGTTTTACATGCGGAATTCCGCATGCAAGCGAATCGAGTGTAAGAAGCATGAAAATAAAAACAAATAGTTTGACAGTCGATGCCAAGTTAAAACGTGCTTTGGAGAAAATGTCCGTCCGGTTTCCTGAAAATTCTTTCTTTCTGGATATAATACTGAAACGAACAACACGCCTTCAGGTGGGAAAAAAATATTAAAATATCGTGAAAATCCGCGTTTAAATTCGAAGTCTTGTTTAGAGCATAATTTATAATAAAACCGGTTCTAAAGTTAAAAGAAATATTTTCGGATTACTTTAATTTTTCTTGTCGGAAATATTTTCGACTTAAGAAGTGTCTAATTACACGAAGTTTTTACGCGGAATATTGTCGTAAAGTGGCCTGAGAAAGTCACTTTGGCGTAGCATCCATTTGGAGCACCCACATAAAAACCGCTTCAACGGCATTAGTTGTTTGGTGGCTACCATCACTTTGCTACAACCGGCATAGCGCAATCGGAGAGCTAAAGTGAAATACCGATAAGCCTCATCAATTCGTCAATTTTAATCATTTCGTGAAATTTGTCAACCCTTGTCTAAAAGGTAATATTTTTTTTGGAAATTTAAAAACAACCTAATTCTAACCTAGTGAAAATTATTAGGGTCCTAATGCAGAATTCAGAATTTCTGCAAAGTTTTCATCTTGATGTAATGTTTCGTCGTCAACTTAAAGACACATAACCTCAACTCTACTTGCAAGTCTTAGCAACCTTCACAAGACATCATTGAGAGCAGTATTCAAAAGCCAATTTAAGCCGTGTCCTATGCTAAATGCAATGGAATTTTAATATCCAGAAATCAAAATTAAATCACAAAATTTAGTCTAAATTTTAAGCAAATTTTCCTTAAAAAGTCAACTTTTGCCCTCGATAAGTTTTTGGAAAAAAAAAAGTAAAATATTCATCTTACTTCGTTTTGACAAATTAACTTTAGTAAATAATATTTTTTTTTAAATAGAAAAAAAATAAAAATACAAAAATTTTGAATTAATGTGAATACAAAAAACTCACTACCTAAAGTAATTTTAAGACGAATATATAAAATCAGCACTTGAATTTAACTAGGATAAGAATAGAGACCTAAGTTAAAATTAATTTAAAAACATTTAAAATAGCATTCTAAATTAAATTAAAATATTTGGGCTCAAATTTTTCAGCCACCACTGTAATTCAATTTAGATACTTTTGATTTTTTTTTATTCCTCTCGTGAAAAATAATTCGAGCGATTAGAATAGTCTAAAAGATTGAATTTTTCTTTTAGTATTCGTACATGCAAACGAAAATAGTCGTGAATTAATCTCTCGATTTATGACACGAAGAGAGGAAGAAAAGAAGACCATCATGAGTATTAAGTAGACCAAAATACGATATGTAGAGTAAGAATTTTTTATAATACCCAAATTTACTAGAAAAGCAACAAGAACGTAAGGTTCTCCAAAAGTCTCCACCTCGTGAACAACAGGCCTGCTGTCATCGTGGGAGATAAACAATGTGAGTAAGTTAATTTTGCCTCTCTTACATATTTTGTTTTGGTTATTCAAATTTGCTAGTTTTTGTGAATTTAATTATGCTTTCGCATAAAAATAATGAAGAGAATGAAAAATGCATAGTATAGACAGTATTTAAGTTTTTTTGCCTATTAAGGTTTAGTTATAGTTTTAAGCCACAAATTGAAAAACAAAAACAAAAATTTTTACTATACTTGTTTTGCTTTAGCGCAAATATACATATGTTCGGATTTGTCTTCAGAGCTGTAAAAGCATAAACCTTTTTGTATAAAATTTCAGACATTTGTATGTAGAACTTACATATTATTTTGTAATAATAAACTGCATAAAGTTTAATTTTTGGAACTTTGAAAGATTATAGTTTACGTAAAATTTTACAAAAATATTTCGTTGAGCATAAAAACTCGAAAATTTCTAAATGCTATTTACAGTTTAATGTTTTCTTTGAATTAAAATTTGTCCGAACACTTTGTGTTACATTCAGGCAATCTAGCCAAATTCAACGTTAATGCGAATACAGTTTATTTGCTTATTTTTATAATTAAGAACATGATTTTTTTTGGTATGAATAAAATGTTATGAATTAACAAAATGAACAGATAAAGAGATTTGATTTACCACGAAAAGTGAAGTGAGGGTATAGGTAATAAGTGGGCTGGCATATAATTCCCCTTAACATGCTAGCAGGTAGGGCGGGTGAAGACAGAGGGACAAATACCATCTTTTGGTCCTTCTAGGAGGTTATTCGAGCAATGTTTTTTTTCCCCTTACATAGTACATATAAACTAAATGTATGTTGAGATCAGTAGTCGGTTATTAACGATAGATTTTTTTTAATATTCGGTTTTATTGTTCCATCCATATCTGCATACATATTTATTATGTGACAGATCGTCCGTGTCTGGTAACCAAAGCCCACCCCATTCCACTGAGCTACGACCGAAGACCACAAGGTATGCAGAACCGGTTACTCGGATTCGGGCCTCAATGAGGCAGGTTTCGTTACATATTTTAATGGCGCCCAACGTGGGGCCATCGAAAGCGTTTGGAGCTATGTTAAGAACAGACAATCTTCAGAATTTCCACAAAACTTAAGCGATATTTAGAGTTTGCGAGAAAAAAAAAACAAATAAATTTTTTTTAATTTCTTGAAACATACTTTTAATTAACAGGATTCTGTTGATTGTCATAAAATTTGAATGAATAACATTCAGGAAAAAATGTAAAAGCTTTTGATTCCCTTTATTTTTTTGTTGGTGCTGATTATCGATCTCGCATATTTATTCTTTATTTTTTTAAATTTTCTTTCCTTTCAAAATTTTTTCTGGTTTTGACAAAATTAGTATGGATTCTTATTTATCTGAAATGTTTTGGATACTTGCCACAAACTTTTGCAAACCTTAACTATTTTATACCCTACACCCAGGGTATATTCACTTTGTCCTTCCGTTTGTAACGCAGAGAAGGAGGCGTGGCAGGTATAGAAAAGTATATATATTCTTGATCAGCGTCACCTCCTGAGTCGATATAGCCATGTCCGTCTGTCTGGCTGGCTGGCTGGCTGGCTGGGTGGCTGGCTGGCTGGGTGGCTGGCTGGCTGTGTGTTGAAATACACTTTTTGGGAAAACTGAGCAAGATAATTCAATGAAATTTGGTACGCTGCCTCCGTCGTCAAAGTTAGCTCGGGGGATTGAAAATGAGCAAAATCGGTCAACGGACACGCCTACCGCCCATACAAAAATTATATTCAAAATGCAATTTTAGGAGTATTTTTCACGACAATGCAACCATAATACATATAAGTACTACGAATTGTAAGTGCAAGCTCTGATAAAAATTTGAGCGAATTCGGACAAGAGGGCGTGGCACCTCCCATATAAGCAAAAGCTTCAAAACGCTATACTGAAAGCGTTTTTTGAGATATTCGAACCAAATTTGACTCAGACACTAAGAATTATAAATGAAAGCTCTCAGCAAAAATTGGGTGAAATCAGACAAGGGGGCGTGGCACCTCCCATATAAGCAAAAGATTCAAAATGCTATACTGAAAGAGTTTTTTGAGATAATCCAACTAAATTTCACTCTGACACTAAAAACTATAAATGCAAGCTCTGAACAAAAACTGGGTGTACTCGGACAAGAGGGCGTGGCACCTCCCATATAAGCAAACTTTTCAAAATACTGCAGTGTAGGGTATTTATTTTTTGGCCAGGCCAAAATTTACACCCTTACTAGTTGATTGAAAATTTTACCATGCGTTTAATATTTATACCCTACACCCAGAGTATATTCACTTTGTCCTTCCGTTTGTAACGCAGAGAAGGAGGCGTGGCAGGTATAGAAAAGTATATATATTCTTGATCAGCGTCACCTCCTGAGTCGATATAGCCATGTCCGTCTGTCTGGCTGGCTGGCTGGCTGGGTGATGTGTGTGGAAATACACTTTTTGGGAAAACTAAGCAAGACAATTCAATGAAATTTGGTACCCTGCCTCCGTCATTAGAGATAGCTCGGGGGATTGAAAATGAGCAAAATCGGTCAACGGACACGCCTACCACCCATACAAAAAATATATTCAAAATGCAATTTTACGAGTATTTTTCACGACAATGCAACCAAAATGCACATAAATACTAGAAATTGTAAGCGCAAGCTCTGAGAAAAAACTGAGCGAACTCGGACAAAAGAGCGTGGCACCTCCCATATAAGGAAAAGCTTCAAAACGCTATACTGAAAGCTATTTTTGAGATATTCGAACCAAATTTAACTTAGACACTAAGAACTATAAATGAAAGCTCTCAAAAAAAATTGGGTGAAATCGGACAAGGGGGCGTGGCACCTCCCATATAAGCAAAAGGTTGAAAATGCTATAGTGAAAGAGTTTTTTGAGATAATCCTACCAAATTTCACTCACCCACTAAATATTATAAATGCGAGCACTGAACAAAAACTGGGTGAACTCGGACAAGAGGGCGTGGCACCTCCCACATAAGCAAAAGCTTCAATACGCTATACTGAAAGCAATTTTCGAGATATTCGAACTAAGTTTTTAATAATATACTTGAAATGCAGTGTAGGGTATTTAATTTTTGGCCAGGCCAAAGATACCACCCTTACTAGTTACTTCTTCTTATCATTGAAAATTTTTCCTTTTGTTCTAATATTTCAACTAACTTTTGTCGTTTAATGGATTTTAAGTCACTTGTGCAGATACCGAGCCTTTACCATTACGATACTACTGTCATTTTTGGAAATTGCCTACTCATGAGTTAGAGATTTTTATCTCTGAACCATGTTTCGGAGATGTACTCACTGATGAAAGGTATATTGACATAAATTTTAAGTTGTCTGATCTATCTTAAAGTAAATTGTTCAAAAATCTTTAATCAATTGCGCTTCGAATAACCTCACGATTAATTTACATATTCCTATACCTAAAAAGCTTCACTGAGTAGTGGTGATATAAAATTATATCTAATTAAAATTTGTATTGAATTATTTCCGAAGTTTTCTTCTATTTGCAATAAATTGCTATGTTCTTTCTGATGAATTGTTGTTAGATAAAACAATTCGAGTTATAAAACTATTAAAGAAAATTTGCCTTATATTTTATTAATTTCTGAAGCATTCTCGTTATTTTACGAGATATTCGTGGACCGCTTAATAATTTTTAATTTTTTTTGCGACGTACTTTGTTTATTTTTTTTTTCAAATAGAAGGAATATTTAAAAATGCCTCTCGCTAGAAGCGAAGAAAACCTTCCAAATTTGTTGGATTTAGATAACAATATCTGTACAGTCTGCAGTGAAACTATATATAATTTCGAAAAACTTGCAGAAACTCCATGTAAACATAAATTTCATGATCATTGCATTCGTGCATGGCTAGAAACAAACCAAACGTGTCCTATTTGTCGAAGTGTTTGTGCTATATCTAATTTATCAATTAGAGCTCAAACTTCAAGAAATTCTGCTGCTAACGGGGCTATTGCTCCAAACGTGTCAAGCCAAGGTGGTATGGCTCAGGCTGCTTCAGTCGAAAATATGCCTGCACATAGTTCTTCAAATCGTGGTGGTGCTTCCAATCGTGGAGGTGCAGTTCCTCGAAATCGTCCCCAAACACGAGCTCTTACAAATGCTCGATTGCAAGGCCGTTCGGATTTATCAAATGAAAGTTCGCCAATGCGCAGAGATCATGGTAACCGCCGTAATACTTTTAATAACCCCCAACCTGACCGATTTTTTGACCAAAGAGTTCAAAATATGATTTCTGAATCCTTAAATACATTCAGGGCAGAAATTTCAAACACAATTTCAAGCGAACTCCAAAATCTTTTCCAAAATATGAATTTAAATCAAAATCAGCCAATAAGAGCTCAGGTCCCTGAATTTCCTCAGGATATGCCTTATGAAGATTTTCAAAATGCTCCTCGAAGAAATCATTCTCGTAGCGTTAATAATATTCAAAACAATCTGATTGAGCGAGACTCAATTACAAACGATAAAGTTTCCAAAATTATATATAACTGGAAGATAAAATTTAGCGGTGCTCCTGAGGACATTCCAGTCGATGAGTTCATTTACAGGATAAACATCTTAACTTCCGATCATCTTCATGGAAATTTCAATCTTTTGTGTCAGCACGCTTACGGTTTGTTTGAAGGCAAGGCTAAGTTATGGTTTTGGCGATACCATCGACAGAACGATAACTTAGAATGGTTTGCACTCTGCGAAGCCTTACGCCGACAGTACAAAGAGTACGTAACTGACTCAGAGATAATGGAGGATATCCGGAAACGGAAACAAACACACAAAGAGTCCTTTGACGAATTTTTAGACTCTATTATGACCCTCAGCGATCGGCTACGAACATCCATTCCAGATAGAGAGTTAGTCGAAATTCTTGTTCGAAATTTGAAAAACGAGCTTAGACATGAACTTTTGCACCTTGACATTTCAAGTTTATCAATGCTCCGACGAGAGGTGCGAAAGCATGAAAAATTCGTAAAAGATACGCAAGCAAATTTACCTCCTCGCAATTTTGCAAATCGTAAATTTGTATCAGAAATTGAAACTGAAGACTTGCTTGTAGATGATGCTGAAGAAGCTGCTACAAATGTTTGTGCTATTGAGCAAAATAATTTCAAATGTTGGAATTGCTCCGAAATCGGGCATGGGTATCAAGAATGTACTCAGGCGAGACGTATATTTTGTTATGGTTGTGGTGCGCTCGATACGTATAAGCCTTCATGTCCTCATTGTTTAAAAATAACGGAAAACCGCAAAGCGGATGTCCGCCGTACGTACAGCGGTCGTCCGACCCAAACGCGACCTCGGAATTAAGTAGCCCAACAATTTTGCCTTCAGCTTCTTGCCCTTATAAACCAATTCATCCACTCCAGAGACCATTCCACGTAAGGTTGGCAGAGTATAACCAAATTCGTGCCAGAATTTTTTCGAACGATTCTGAAGAAAAATTAATTAGTCGATCAACCTCACGTATGCGCAACTTTTGGCGGAATAAAAAGTTGCTTAGAAAAGTTGTAGTTTCTCCGTTAGTCTATCAAGGCTTGGATGTGCGACCATATGCTCAAATAGGTTTGCTGGGAAAAACAGTGTTATCTCTTTTGGATAGCGGTGCAAATAGGAGTTGCATAGGGGGAAACTTGGCTCAAAATATTTTAAAAGACAAATCTTTATTTCAAAATTTTACTGGTAGCGTTAAAACTGCTGATGGAAAACAACAGCAAGTAGTTGGTTCAATAGAAACTTTAGTTGAATTTCAAAATCAAGCTAAAACCTTTAATTTCCTCATTATACCATCTCTAAAGCAAGATATCATTTGCGGAGTTGATTTCTGGAAGGAATTCGGTATAAAAATTGATTTTAAAACTTCCATTTCAGAAGTTAGTTTCGAAGAAAATGATCAAAATTTTCTAATACTCAGTTCGTCCGAAAGACAAAAGTTGGACAGTGCAATTGCAGCTTTCCCCTCTTTTGAAACCGAAGGCTTAGGTTTGACTTCATATGTGGAACATAAGATCGATACTGGGAATGCCACGCCCATAAAGCAACGACATTACCCAATTTGACCAGCAATGGAAAAAATATTATGTGCAGAAGTCGATCGAATGCTTCACATGGGCGTCATTGAAGAAGCTGAAAACTCAGCGTGGTCGTCTCCGACTGTATTAATTGCTAAGCCTGGGAAAGTCCGATTTTGTTTGGATTCACGAAAAGTTAATTCCGTAACCTTGAAGGATGCTTATCCAATTCCCAACATAGATGGTTTGATCTCTCGTTTGCCTCCTGTATTTTGCATTTCAAAAATTGATCTAAAAGATGCCTTCTGGCAAATTAATTTGGATAAAAATTCACGTCCGAAAACGGCTTTCACCATACCAAATAGGCCATTATACCAATTCACTAGAATGCCTTTTGGATTGTGTAATGCGCCACAAACAATGTGTCGTTTAATGGACAAAGTGATTCCATATACTCTAAAATCACACGTTTTCGTCTATCTCGACGATTTACTGATCGTTTCACAATCTTTGGAGCAACACATCAGCCATCTGTTAGAAGTTGCGTTGAACTTAAGGAAAGCAGGGTTAACAATAAATATAAAGAAGAGTCAGTTTGGTCTATCTCAAGTGAAGTACCTCGGCTTTGTCGTTGGGAAAGGGTCACTTGAGGTAGATCCTGACAAGGTGAGTGCCATTTCTGATTTCCCTATACCAAAAACTGTACGGCAAGTTCGCCAATTTCTTGGCATGACAGGATGGTATAGGAGGTTCATAGATGGTTATTCATCGCTGACTTTTCACTTGACTGAGCTGTTATCCAAGAAAAAATCTTTCTCGTGGAATGCTGATGCTCAAACTGCCTTCGAAACGTTGAAGAATAAGCTAACTTCAGCCCCTCTCCTCATTCATCCGGATTACAACAAGCCATTTATAGTCCAGTGTGATGCCAGCCAGTACGGTGTGGGTGCATTGCTTGCACAAGCTGATGCCAATGGTGACGAAAAGCCAATTGCTTTTATGTCCCACAAGCTAAATAAAGCACAGCGAAACTACACCGTTACTGAGCTCGAGTGCCTAGCTGTCGTGCTAGCGGTCCGAAAATACCGCCCTTACATCGAAGGACATGAATTCAAGGTTGTAACGGATCATGCAAGCCTTAAATGGCTCATGAGCCAAAAGGATTTAAATGGGAGATTGGCTAGATGGGCGCTTAAGCTTCAAGGTTTTAATTTTTCCATAGAACACCGAAAAGGAAGTGAAAATGTTGTAGCCGATGCTCTTTCAAGATCATTCGAAAATAGCGATATAGTTGAAGAAGTTGAAGTGGAAGTTTTGCCAAGCATAGACCTGAATTCAGAAGCATTCGATAGTGATGAGTATAAAATTCTTAAAGAAAAATTTGAGAAATCGGAAATTCCAGACTATAAAGTTATCGATAAATATATTTATCATAGAATAGATTTTTCAAGAGGTGATTCTGATGAGTCAGACTCATGGAAATTATTTGTCCCAAAAGAATTGCGCGACAAGGTTATTTATACAGCTCATGACATGGCATCTTCTGCTCATAGTGGCATAGCCAAGACGTTAGAACGGGTGCGACGTTTCTTTTATTGGCCTGGTGCAGTTGTAGATATTAAAAATTATGTGCTAAATTGCGAGTTGTGTAAGACCTCCAAAACACCCACGTATAGTTTAAAGCCACCTATGGGAAATATGATTAATACGGAAAGGCCATTTCAGAGGATATACCTTGACCTAATCGGACCATTTCCAAGGTCTAGAAAAGGAAACATAGGTATCTTAATTGCCCTTGATCACTTCTCAAAATTTCCTTTCTTGAAGCCACTCAAAAAATTCATTTCAAGAAATATTATAGATTTTCTTAAATCTGATCTGTTTGACTGCTTTGGTGTACCAGAGGTCATCGTAACTGATAACGGATCGCAGTTCAAATGCAAGGAATTTGAAAATTTCTTAAAAAAATATGGTGTGATTCATACTTGCACGGCAGTATACAGTCCTCAAGCGAACGCTTCAGAACGCGTGAATCGTTCAATCAACGAAGCGCTTCGTTCGTTCATTCGAAAAGACCAAAGGGATTGGGACATGTATCTGAGTAGCATCAATTGTTCTTTACGAAATAGCGTCCACCAAACGACTGGAAAAAGCCCTTATCAAATTCTGTTAGGTCAACACATGATAACACATGGTAATGATTACAAAATTTTAAGAAATTTACAAATTCTATCAGAGCATGATGCCAGAGTTGATAGAGCAGATGAGTTTGCGATTATAAGAGATTCAATTAAGGCCAAAATGAATAGTGCTTTTGAGAAAAATATGCACACCTATAATCTTAGGGCGAGGTCGAGGAAGTTTGTTGTAGGTCAGGAGGTTATTCGTAGGAACTTTGCGCAAAGTAGTCTGTTGAAAAATTTCAACGCGAAACTTGCCCCTACTGGTATTAAGTCACGTGTAAAAAAAGTTTTAGGCAACGTAAATTACGAGCTTGAGGACATGGAAGGCAAAACCGTAGGAGTGTACCACGCTAAAGACATTTGGACTTGACGCTGTTCTTCATGAAGATATATTAAAAATCCTGGTGGGAAAAAATGGCTCCTGAATGATTCGTTCACCTCTTTCAGATCCAATTCTGTTTGTGAAAGCAGAATTGTACCTGTTTTGTGAGGGTGATACTTCACATTCTTCGAAAATAGTTTTTATTCATGTAAATATTACATTATTTTATTTTAATAGTTGTTTTTTTTTGTCTATACTCAGTATTTAAAATAATGCAATATATTTGCAAACTTCTGTAAAAATGCATGAATTATTTAATTACTTGCTAAATATAGTCAATGTAAACGCAGAATTTCATTGCATTTGTTTTTAAGTACACTCTGGACGTTTTACATGCGGAATTCCGCATGCAAGCGAATCGAGTGTAAGAAGCATGAAAATAAAAACAAATAGTTTGACAGTCGATGCCAAGTTAAAACGTGCTTTGGAGAAAATGTCCGTCCGGTTTCCTGAAAATTCTTTCTTTCTGGATATAATACTGAAACGAACAACACGCCTTCAGGTGGGAAAAAAATATTAAAATATCGTGAAAATCCGCGTTTAAATTCGAAGTCTTGTTTAGAGCATAATTTATAATAAAACCGGTTCTAAAGTTAAAAGAAATATTTTCGGATTACTTTAATTTTTCTTGTCGGAAATATTTTCGACTTAAGAAGTGTCTAATTACACGAAGTTTTTACGCGGAATATTGTCGTAAAGTGGCCTGAGAAAGTCACTTTGGCGTAGCATCCATTTGGAGCACCCACATAAAAACCGCTTCAACGGCATTAGTTGTTTGGTGGCTACCATCACTTTGCTACAACCGGCATAGCGCAATCGGAGAGCTAAAGTGAAATACCGATAAGCCTCATCAATTCGTCAATTTTAATCATTTCGTGAAATTTGTCAACCCTTGTCTAAAAGGTAATATTTTTTTTGGAAATTTAAAAACAACCTAATTCTAACCTAGTGAAAATTATTAGGGTCCTAATGCAGAATTCAGAATTTCTGCAAAGTTTTCATCTTGATGTAATGTTTCGTCGTCAACTTAAAGACACATAACCTCAACTCTACTTGCAAGTCTTAGCAACCTTCACAAGACATCATTGAGAGCAGTATTCAAAAGCCAATTTAAGCCGTGTCCTATGCTAAATGCAATGGAATTTTAATATCCAGAAATCAAAATTAAATCACAAAATTTAGTCTAAATTTTAAGCAAATTTTCCTTAAAAAGTCAACTTTTGCCCTCGATAAGTTTTTGGAAAAAAAAAAGTAAAATATTCATCTTACTTCGTTTTGACAAATTAACTTTAGTAAATAATATTTTTTTTTAAATAGAAAAAAAATAAAAATACAAAAATTTTGAATTAATGTGAATACAAAAAACTCACTACCTAAAGTAATTTTAAGACGAATATATAAAATCAGCACTTGAATTTAACTAGGATAAGAATAGAGACCTAAGTTAAAATTAATTTAAAAACATTTAAAATAGCATTCTAAATTAAATTAAAATATTTGGGCTCAAATTTTTCAGCCACCACTGTAATTCAATTTAGATACTTTTGATTTTTTTTTATTCCTCTCGTGAAAAATAATTCGAGCGATTAGAATAGTCTAAAAGATTGAATTTTTCTTTTAGTATTCGTACATGCAAACGAAAATAGTCGTGAATTAATCTCTCGATTTATGACACGAAGAGAGGAAGAAAAGAAGACCATCATGAGTATTAAGTAGACCAAAATACGATATGTAGAGTAAGAATTTTTTATAATACCCAAATTTACTAGAAAAGCAACAAGAACGTAAGGTTCTCCAAAAGTCTCCACCTCGTGAACAACAGGCCTGCTGTCATCGTGGGAGATAAACAATGTGAGTAAGTTAATTTTGCCTCTCTTACATATTTTGTTTTAGTTATTCAAATTTGCTAGTTTTTGTGAATTTAATTATGCTTTCGCATAAAAATAATGAAGAGAATAAAAAATGCATAGTATAGACAGTATTTAAGTTTTTTTGCCTATTAAGGTTTAGTTATAGTTTTAAGCCACAAATTGAAAAACAAAAACAAAAATTTTTACTATACTTGTTTTGCTTTAGCGCAAATATACATATGTTCGGATTTGTCTTCAGAGCTGTAAAAGCATAAACCTTTTTGTATAAAATTTCAGACATTTGTATGTAGAACTTACATATTATTTTGTAATAATAAACTGCATAAAGTTTAATTTTTGGAACTTTGAAAGATTATAGTTTACGTAAAATTTTACAAAAATATTTCGTTGAGCATAAAAACTCGAAAATTTCTAAATGCTATTTACAGTTTAATGTTTTCTTTGAATTAAAATTTGTCCGAACACTTTGTGTTACATTCAGGCAATCTAGCCAAATTCAACGTTAATGCGAATACAGTTTATTTGCTTATTTTTATAATTAAGAACATGATTTTTTTTGGTATGAATAAAATGTTATGAATTAACAAAATGAACAGATAAAGAGATTTGATTTACCACGAAAAGTGAAGTGAGGGTATAGGTAATAAGTGGGCTGGCATATAATTCCCCTTAACATGCTAGCAGGTAGGGCGGGTGAAGACAGAGGGACAAATACCATCTTTTGGTCCTTCTAGGAGGTTATTCGAGCAATGTTTTTTTTTCCCTTACATAGTACATATAAACTAAATGTATGTTGAGATCAGTAGTCGGTTATTAACGATAGATTTTTTTTAATATTCGGTTTTATTGTTCCATCCATATCTGCATACATATTTATTATGTGACAGATCGTCCGTGTCTGGTAACCAAAGCCCACCCCATTCCACTGAGCTACGACCGAAGACCACAAGGTATGCAGAACCGGTTACTCGGATTCGGGCCTCAATGAGGCAGGTTTCGTTACAATTGTCGTGAAAAATACTCCTAAAATTGCATTTTGAATATAATTTTTGTATGGGCGGTAGGCGTGTCCATTGACCGATTTTGCTCATTTTCAATCCCCCGAGCTAACTTTGACGACGGAGGCAGTGTACCAAATTTCATCGAATTATCTTGCTCAGTTTTCCCAAAAAGTGTATTTCAACACACTGCCCGCCACCCAGCCACCCAGCCAGCCAGCCAGCCACCCAGCCAGCCATCCAGCCAGACAGGCGGACATGGCTATATCGACTCAGGAGGTGACGCTGATCAAGAATATATATACTTTTCTATACCTGCCACGCCTCCTTCTCTGCGTTACAAACGGAAGGACAAAGTGAATATACCCTGGGTGTAGGGTATAAAAAGAAAAAACAACTAGTAAGGGTGTAAATTTTGGCCTGGCCAAAAAATAAATACCCTACACTGCAGTATTTTGAAAATTTTGCTTATATGGGAGGTGCCACGCCCTCTTGTCCGAGTACACCCAGTTTTTGTTCAGAGCTTGCATTTATAGTTTTTAGTGTCAGAGTGAAATTTAATTGGATAATCTCAAAAAACTCTTTCAGTATAGCATTTTGAATCTTTTGCTTATATGGGAGGTGCCACGCCCCCTTGTCTGATTTCACCCAGTTTTTGCTGAGAGCTTTCATTTATAATTCTTAGTGTCTGAGTCAAATTTGGTTCGAATATCTCAAAAAACGCTTTCAGTATAGCGTTTTGAAGCTTCTGCTTATATGGGAGGTACCACGCCCTCTTGTCCGAATTCGCTCAAATTTTTATCAGAGCTTGCGCTTACAATTCGTAGTACCTTTATGTATTGTGGTTGCATTGTCGTGAAAAATACTCCTAAAATTGCATTTTGAATATAATTTTTGTATGGGCGGTAGGCGTGTCCGTTGACCGATTTTGCTCATTTTCAATCCCCCGAGCTAACTTTGATGACGAAGGCAGTGTACCAAATTTCATTGAATTATCTTGCTCAGTTTTCCCAAAAAGTGTATTTCAACACACAGCCAGCCAGCCACCCAGCCAGCCAGCCAGCCAGCCACCCAGCCAGCCAGCCAGCCAGACAGACGGACATGGCTATATCGACTCAGGAGGTGACGCTGATCAAGAATATATATACTTTTCTATACCTGCCACGCCTCCTTCTCTGCGTTACAAACGGAAGGACAAAGTGAATATACCCTGGGTGTAGGGTATAAAAAGAACTAGTTAGAGTGTAACTTTTGGCCTGGCCAAACATTAAATACCCTACACTGGAGTATTTTGAATATTTTGCTTATATGGGAGGTGCCACGCCCTCTTGCCCGAGTTCGCCCTGTTTTTGATCAGAGCTTGCATTTATAGTTTCTAGTGTCTGAGTGAAATTTCAGTATAACATTTTGAAACTTTTGCTTATATGGGAGGTGCCACGCCTTCTTACCCGAATTTGCTCAGTTTTTTATCAGAGCTTGTGCTTACAATTCGTAGTATTTATGTGTATTTTGGTTGCATTGTCGTGAAATATACTCCTAAAATTGCATTTTGAATATATTCGTTGTATGGGCGGTAGGCGTGTCCGTAGGCTGATTTTGCTCATTTTCAATCCCCCGAGCTAACTTTGACAACGGAGGCAGTGTATCAAATTTCATTGAATTGTCTTGCTTAGTTTTCCCAAAAAGTGTATTTCCACACACAGCCAGCCACCCAGCCAGCCAGCCAGCCAGCCAGACAGACGGACATGGCTATATCGACTCAGGAGGTGACGCTGATCAAGAAAATATATACTTTTCTATATCTGCCACGCCTCCTTCTCTGCGTTACAAACGGAAGGACAAAGTGAATATACCCTGGGTGTAGGGTATAAAAATGAAGAAAAACATCTTCAGTTTGATTATTTTTATATATAAAACAGAGACCTTAACGAGTTCATTAAAAATTAAGTTGGGCAAACTTAAACTCAGGTCAAAGAACAAAATATTTTTATTGAAGATACACGGATTTAAATTTCAATTAAAAAAAAAAAAAAAATAAACGATCCGCGGGAGGATACGAACCTACAACCGTCCGCATGATAGGTAGAAACATGTTATTTTTACTTACAAAGTTGTTAAACCTCTACACCATTGACCAATGTGATGAAGAGGCATAATATTTTTATATTAAGAAAATTTTAAAACAGAAATGTCTCTTAAAGAATATTTTTTTGTCTGCTACCTTACAAAAATCATTTTGTATTCAATTTCAATTCAATTCAACAAAAAAAAATCCAAAAAAATATAAGGTCTACAATAAAAAAAGAAAAAAAAAACTTCCCTGCGGCGGAAGTTGAACCCGGGAACCCGGCAAACTTCCGTAACGTTTGTGTAAAACAACTCACACGACATTCGAAGATTAGCGTTTTTAGAGTTATATGGAAAAAATATTTTTTGAAGCTGCACACCTTGAGATTTTATTTGAAGCAAATATCTTTAATTTTTTTATGCGTTTTTTGGCTCAGTGTATGGTGTGGAATTGATGCCATATATTTAAAAAAGTGATATGGGTCAAAAAGCCGATTATTATGACCGACTTTCAAAATAAACGATTCATATTTTTGGATGAATTTTTTCAAACAAAACACCAACCTAGGCTGAAAGTTCATTCAATTCTATGAATATTTGCCCAAGGAACCGTACCTCTACGTTCAACTTTAGTTCGGCGCATTTTCGATTGAAAATTTTACCTTCCGTTTAATACCACAGGCCCACAAAAAAAAAAAAAGTACCCTGCGCGAAAGATCAGACCACCTGAACTTTATGTTTTCGGGGTCGCTGAATCCGAATATGGTGCCAGAATAGCGAAGTTGGTTCGCGTTTTTTTCAGAAATCAACAATTATGCTGAAAAGTTTGAGATTTTTTTCAGCATTATTTCCGATTTGTGAAAAAACTCGAACCAACTCAGCTATTCTGACACCATATTCGGACTCAGCGACCCCGAAAACATAAAGTTCAGGTGGTCTGATCGTTCGCGCAGGGAATTTTTTTTTTTTGTAGTTCTGTGCATGCACAGGCAAAAAAAAAAAAAAAGTACCCTGCGCGAAAGATCAGACCACTGGAACTTTATGTTTTATGGGTCCCTGAACCCGAATATAGTGTCAGATTAGCGAAGTTGGTTCGCGTTTTTTTAGAAACCAGGAAAAATCTCTAATTTTCAGCATTATTTTTGATTTCTGAAAAAACCCGAACCAACTTCGCTATTCTGGCACCATATTCGGATTCAGCGACCCCGAAAACATAAAGTTGAGGTGGTCTGATCTTTCGCGCATGGTAGAGTAGAACGGGGTAATGTCGTGCAGGGGGTAATGTCGTGCACTGGCTGTTTTAGCCCAAAGAATTGAATGATTTACCAACTGTCCGTAAGGTAGGGACCTGCTGACCTACTGAGCTTATGCATATAAAACTAGCAATTTTCACCAGTTCGTCTCTACAGAGTAACCTTTTTTTCAAAACGCACGCTTTCGGGACGACAAAAGTATTTTTTCATCGGGTCAGAAAAATAATTTTCCTTGCGGGAAAATATACCAGGTAAGTGTTTTCTGAAACGAAATATCCTGCCAAAGAAGAGAAGTATTTGGTTTTCGAAAAAAAATTTGGGCTTCACCGAGTTATCGAAGTTGACCTTTAAAACGACCATTGGGGTAATGTCGTGCACATTCACTTACACAAACACAATTTCTCGCTATACAAATGTTGTTACACATGGATGTAACCAATGAAATTATCTTTCGATCGGATGCTTACTCGTTGCATTCGCTTGAGATGTACGGCTTTACGAGCATGTCAAAGTTGAGTGCACGACATTGCCCCGTTCTACTCTACACAACATATTATGTACTTCACACTTGTATAATAATGAATAAATACATGATAATGCTAAATCTCCTCTAATAGAACCACCACCTATCATTTCTCACACATTTTGGTACCTTTACTATACTCGGAAAACAATGCACGACATTACCCCACAAATTTTGAGGGGGATAATGTCGTGGACATTTTTTTTTTTCTTCACTTACACAAACACAATTTCTCGCTACACAAACGTTGTTACACATGGATGTAACCAACGAAATTATCTTTCGATCGGATGCTTACTCGTCGCATTCGCTTGAGATGTACGGCTTTACGAGCATGTCAAAGTTGAGTGCACGACATTGCCCCGTTCTACTCTACTTTTTTTTTTTTGTGGGCCTGTGTATTTATTTTTATGCTTTATTTTCAAAATTCCTATAGAGACAAAAGTAATATCATAATATGTTTTGGCTTATATTCTGTCAGTAATCAATAAAATTGGGTTCTGTTTTTACGAAAAGTTTACTTGATAGCGTGGAATTGATTATATTTATTCCAAAAAATTATATCGGTCACATAACCGATTTATTATAAACGATTCATATTTTTACATAGATTTTTTCAATCGAAACACCAACCCAAGTGTTTTTGGATGCTAGGATACCGAATCTGACACTAATTTTTTTCCAGGGCATCATCTAGTGGCAGTTTTAGGAAATAAATTAGCCGCTTTTTTTAATTTTACGGAACAATATACCAAAAATCTATGTAAAAATATGAATCGTTTATAATAAATACGTATAATTTGACCGATATAATTTTTTGGAATAAATAAAATCAATTTCACGCTATCAAGTAAACTTTTCGTAAAAACAGAACCCAATTTTATTGATTACTGACAGAATATAAGCCAAAACATATTATGATATTACTTTTGTCTCTATAGGAATTTTGAAAATTAAGCATAACTAGTAAGGGTGTAAATTTTGGCCTGGCCAAAAACTAAATACCCTACACTGCAGTATTTTGAAAATTTTGCTTATATGGGAGGTGCCACGCCCTCTTGTCCGAGTACACCCAGTTTTTGTTCAGAGCTTGCATTTATAGTTTTTAGTGTCAGAGTGAAATTTAGTTGGATTATCTCAAAAAACTCTTTCAGTATAGCATTTTGAATCTTTTGCTTATATGGGAGGTGCCACGCCCCCTTGTCTGATTTCACCCAATTTTTGCTGAGAGCTTTCATTTATAATTCTTAGTGTCTGAGTCAAATTTGGTTCGAATATCTCAAAAAACGCTTTCAGTATAGCGTTTTGAAGCTTTTGCTTATATAGGAGGTGCCACGCCCTCTCGTCCGAGTTCTTCTAGTTTTAGCTTAGAGCGCGCATTTTTAGTCTTTAGTATTTGAAAGTTTGGTTGGATTATCTCAAAAAACTCTTTCAGTATAGCATTTTGAAACTTTTGCTCATATGGGAGGTGCCACGCCCCTTGGTCCGATTTCACCCAATTTTTGTTGAGAGCTTTCATTTATGATTCTTAGTGTCTGAGTCAAATTTGGTTCGAATATCTCAAAAAACGCTTTCAGTATAGCGTTTTGAAGCTTTTGCTTATATAGGAGGTGCCACGCCCTCTCGTCCGAATTCGCTCAAATTTTTATCAGAGCTTGCGCTTACAATTCGTAGTACTTATATGTATTGTGGTTGCATTGTCGTGAAAAATACTCCTAAAATTGCATTTTGAATATAATTTTTGTATGGGCGGTAGGCGTGTCCGTTGACCGATTTTGCTCATTTTCAATCCCCCGAGCTAACTTTGACGACGGAGGCAGTGTACCAAATTTCATTGAATTATCTTGCTCAGTTTTCCCAAAAAGTGTATTTCAACACACAGCCAGCCAGCCAGCCACCCAGCCAGCCAGCCAGCCAGACAGACGGACATGGCTATATCGACTCAGGAGGTGACGCTGATCAAGAATATATATACTTTTCTATACCTGCCACGCCTCCTTCTCTGCGTTACAAACGGAAGGACAAAGTGAATATACCCTGGGTGTAGGGTATAAAAAGGAAGGAGGAAAAGATTAAGAGAGATAAAAAGAAATAGGGAAGAAGAACGAAGAAAGAGTATAGAAAAACAAAGATAGAAAGGGAGAGGGAATGTGAAAAAGAAGGGAACAAACTGAGAGGAGAAGATAGGGAGAAGAAGAAGGGAGAGAAAAAAAGAGAGAAAAAAGACAGAAAAAAGAGCGGAAGAAAAAGAAGTAAGAAGAAGGAAGAAAGAGAAAGAAAATGAACGAGAAAAAAGAAAAAGGAAAGAGTGAAGAAAAAAATGAAGAAATTAAGTAGAAGAGAGGGTTAGAAAGGAGAGAACCGAGAAAAAATAACACATTAGAGAAGGAAAGTGGCTAAGAAAAAGCGTAAAAAGGTGAAAAAGTAGACAAACACTTAAGGAAAAATGGACAGAAAGGTTACAAAAGACAGGTTATAATATTAGAAGACAAAGGTCTAAAAGCAATTAAAAATTTTATAAAAAGGTGAAGAAACTAATCATGCCAACTATGTAACATGACGTATGATTATTAAACCAAAGAAACACGAAAGGACTATGTTATTAGGGGAAAGGGATAAAAATGACTCAAAAAACTAGTAAGGGTGTAAATTTTGGCCTGGCCAAAAAATAAATACCCTACACTGCAGTATTTTGAAAAGTTTGCTTATATGGGAGGTGCCACGCCCTCTTGTCCGAGTACACCCAGTTTTTGTTCAGAGCTTGCATTTATAGTTTTTAGTGTCAGAGTGAAATTTAGTTGGATTATCTCAAAAAACTCTTTCAGTATAGCATTTTGAATCTTTTGCTTATATGGGAGGTGCCACGCCCCCTTGTCTGATTTCAACCAATTTTTGCTGAGAGCTTTCATTTATAATTCTTAGTGTCTGAGCCAAATTTGGTTCGAATATCTCAAAAAACGCTTTCAGTATAGCGTTTTGAAGCTTTTGCTTATATGGAAGGTGCCACGCCCTCTTGTCCGAATTCGCTCAAATTTTTATCAGAGCTTGCGCTTACAATTCGTAGTACTTATATGTATTGTGGTTGCATTGTCGTGAAAAATACTCCTAAAATTGCATTTTGAATATAATTTTTGTATGGGCGGTAGGCGTGTCCGTTGACCGATTTTGCTCATTTTCAATCCCCCGAGCTAACTTTGACGACGGAGGCAGTGTACCAAATTTCATTGAATTATCTTGCTCAGTTTTCCCAGAAAGTGTATTTCAACACACAGCCAGCCACCCAGCCAGCCAGCCAGCCAGCCAGCCAGCCACCCAGCCAGACAGACGGACATGGCTATATCGACTCAGGAGGTGACGCTGATCAAGAATATATATACTTTTCTATACCTGCCACGCCTCCTTCTCTGCGTTACAAACGGAAGGACAAAGTGAATATACCCTGGGTGTAGGGTATAATAAGCAAACGTATGGTCACCTCACCATTCCATGAGAGGATGATTGGAAAATATAGATGCATTATAGGAAACACTCAGAGAGCCGTAAAAACAATGATGGCCGCTATGGGAAAAATTCTAATTGGAAAGAAGGGGCACTTTACACAATCGAAGAAATGTGAGAGAGAGTGTGCCGGCAAAGGTAATAATTTATGGTTTCGCAGAGACCTATAAAAAGATCCATTATAGGAAACACTCAGAGAGCCATAAAAACAATGATGGCCGCTAGGGGAAAAGTTCTAATTGGAAAGAAGGGGCACTTTACACAATCAAAGAAATGTGAGAGAGAGTGTGCCGGGAGAGGTAATAATTTATGGTTTCTCAGAGAGCTATAAAAAAATAATGGTGTGACACGTGAGGAACTTAGGTATTATGGATAATTACATGTTAGTCCAGTCATTTAAGCTTATATTATTAAGAATCTCGGAATTCGAGATACCCAGCTGTAAATCTGTAAATACTTTTATATTGACACCCTAAAAGTTGTCTCAAAACCATTGGCAGTCTATAATGCTCCGAAATCTGTGAAAAGTCTCGATCATCTTCGTTATATGCATTACGTCAAGTCTACAAAACTTAATAAACCTGTGCAGCTTTCAAATATTCCACCAACAAGTGCAGCTGCTCATCAACATTTTAACCGTGTATATTATCAAGTTCAAACTTGGTTAGGACATGATTTGGAACCCCAAGTATGGGGTTGGACAATGCGAAATGATTTTCTGGAGCCTATCATGACAATTTTACTACCTGCTCCAGAAGATTTGCTAAATACAATTTTCTGCAACTGCAAGAGTGGTTGCGGTTCGCGATGCGGATGCAGGAAAGCGGGCTTGCAATGCTCTTTAGCTTGTGGCCAATGTAATGGGCAAGCTTGTCTCAATGCTCTACCATATCAGAGCGACATTAACGAAGATGGAACCTTTGACCCCGAAATCATGGAAGAACTTGAGACAAATGTCGTTGAAGACGATAATGAAGACTAGTTTGAAATTTACCAGCAGCCAGAAGACGACGATGAAGAGGAAGAAGATGATTAAAATTATAAATTGTAGTTTTTATACCCTTTATTCCACTTTTTTACTTTCAATAAAAATAAATGTATTGAATGATATTTTTCAATAAAAAGATTAATTTATAATTTATTTGTTTTTTTTTTTCATCTCCATCTCGGAAACGGTTCATCGTATAAAAAATTTTTTAAACAAAATTTGTAGAGAATTTTGTATTCTACAATATTGATCATATATACAAATAGCAAAAAACCCATAGGAATTGAGATATTTCCAAAAAAAGCGCAAAAAACCGATTTTTGTGACCTTTGACCTTGAAATTTAATAGTTGCTTACACCCTACCATATGTAGGTTTTGAGACAACTTTAAGGGTGTCAATATAAAAGTATTTACAGACTTACAGCTGGGTATCACGAATTCCGAGGTGAACTTACTATAATGACTGGACTATGTGTGGAATGTAAATTAAAAATTTTTTAAAAAATTTTTATAAAAATTTTTTGAGAGTGTGATAACTGAAGTGACAGTATATAAGTTAAATATTTACGTATTATATGAAAAAAGGTCAAAAAAGAACGACTGCAGTGGGGAAGACATATAGAAACTGTAAAAAATATTTATGAAAAGCTCATAAAAAGATTAGGTTAAAAGTTTTCTGTATAAAAATATATATATGTAGTATTTAACATATTTTATACGTTATTTTTTTATATATTTTATTTTTAACGCAATGATTTCACCGCTGACTTCAATCTCTACTTTTTCTATTCTGACTTAAAACTCCAGCTGTGACTTCATTCAAGTGAAAAACTTGACGTTAAGATCAAATTACTTAGTTAAAGTACTTAACTACGACACGGTCATCCTGACGTTTCACACGTCCCCGTGTGTCAATATTTGATTGTGAATATTACACATCGCATACTTTTCTATAACTTTCAATAATTTTCTTAGAGAACTCACGCACTCATTGACTCCTATTACAAAAATAATCTCTTCACACTGCACTTACTCATCATCACTTATCATGACAACAATCTTTCAACAATTTTAAACTCTGCATCAATTCTTTCGACAGCCATCTTTCAACATTCTTCATCACTTCCCATGATGGTAACTTCTCAACATTTACCATCACTTTCCGTGATAGTAACCTCTCAATATTCATCATCACTTCCCGTGATGGAAACCTTTCAACATTCTTCAGCACTTCCCATGATGGTAACTTCCCAACACTTACCATCACTCCCCGTGATAGTAACCTCTCAATATTATTCACCACTTCCCGTGATGGAAACCTTTCAACATTCTTCATCACTTCCCGCGATGATAACTTCTCAACATTTACATCACTTCCCGTGATAGTAACCTCTCAATATTCTTCATCTCTTCAAGACGGTATTCATTAAAACATAACTCGATTATGTTCTTCATCACATCACATGATGGTAATCTCTTAACTGTCATCATCTCTGAGAAACGGTATTCACTAAAACATAACTCGATTATGTTCTTCATCACATCACATGATGGTAATCTCTTAACTTTCATCATCTCTGAGAGACGGTATTCACTAAAACATAACTCGATTATGTTCTTCATCACATCACATGATGGTAATCTCTTAACTTTCATCATCTCTGAGAGACGGTATTCACTAAAACATAACTCGATTATGTTCTTCATCACATCACATGATGGTAATCTCTTAACTTTCATCATCTCTGAGAGACGGTATTCTTTACAACATTAAATTTTTTTACATATTAAAATTTTTACAACGTTATTATAACAGTTATTGGTTCTTCGGTCATTCGTACAATTCAAAGCCAACTGAACATCTTCCAATGAATCCTGCCTAGAAATTTCCTTGCTTACTTCAACAGCTGTCAGCATGTCTTAAGCGTACTCATAACCCTCTCTACTTGACCATTCGTCCGACTACTACCAGTAACGAAAACATATTCTTTCTTGTCACTTTTTCCACTAAGTTTCCCAGTAGCATCAATATGAAGGGTGTTCCATGGGATTGGAACTTTCGATATTAAATGTAGCTCTGCCTCAATTTTTCCTGTATGGGACTTAGCAATTTTACATGTAATACAATTATCAATGAATTTCCGAACATTTTTTGCCATATTGGTAAACCAATAAAGATCGTACAACTTGTCAAGAGTTTTCTCATAACCCGAATGAAATAGAGCCTCATGAGCAGAATTCACAATAGACCACTTATACGATCTAGGAACTATTGTCAAACACTTAGTTCTACCATGACGTTGAATTTTCCGATACAATAAACCTGATCTCATTTCATACGTCTTTGACACTTCATTACTTTTTTCCTCATCATTAAGATTTCGAATTAGTTCTAATATTTCAACATCACGCTGCTGCTCAGCACGCAACCAGTTATCAACATTAGCAATATTTATTTTTTTATGTGTCGTTTCGATAATAGAAACATTTGATGGTTCCGGTAAAGGATTTCGAGACAGGAAGTCTGCGTGACACATTTTCTTTCCATCTTTATAGACTATATCAAAATCGAATGTTTGAAGGAATGCCCACCACCTGTGTACTCGTGGTGTTAAATCTTTCTTTTTACGTGAAGATTGAAGTGAATTACAATCAGTTACAACAATAAAGTTACGCCCATGTAAATAATGTCTGAAGTGTTTGATGGCATTCACCACTGCTAATGTTTCCAGTTCATATGAGTGATATTTGGATTCTGCACTTGTTGTACGCTTACTATAGTAAGCAATAATATGAAGCTTATTATTATATTTTTGCATCATAACTGCACCGTAGCCAATTGAACTTGCATCTGTGTGCAACTCTGTTTGACTATTTGGGTCAAAAATGGCTAAAACAGGTGCGGTAGTTAAAATGGAAATAATCTTTTGCCTGATGTTTTCATATGAGGCTTGCCAATCTATGTCACTCTTGGATGAACTGGTTAAAGCATACATAAATTGCGAGAACTTCGGCACAAATTGTCTAAAATATGATGCTAGTCCTATGAACTGCCGTAACTGTGTTACTGTTTTCGGGGGTGGTAATGCAACTAAAGCTTCAATTTTTTTTGGGTTTGGGCGAATTTCACCATTACATATTTCAAAGCCTAGATACTCTACTTTTTTCTTCATGAATGAACACTTCTTTAGATTAAGCAAAAAACCCGAATCTGCTAGAGTCTTCAAAACTTTATGAATCCTTTCTAAAGATTCCTCGACATCCGATGTTCCCATCACCAAAATGACGTCCATATAAACCACTACATAAATTCTTTTAGTGCTTGCATAACAGACCTTTGAAATACAGAGGGTGCATTTCGCAACCCAAAAGGCATCTTAAGGTACTCGTAGTGACCATCTGGTGTCACAAACGCAGTCTTTTGTATTGACTCAGAATGCATAGGTACCTGATGGTATCCACTGACCATATCTAATGTAGTAAAATAAAAATATCCATTTAGTCTATCAATTTGTTCAGATATTAGTGGTAGTGGGAATCTATCAGGTATTGTATTGTCATTTAACTCTCTGTAGTCCACGCACATCCTATCCGTTCCATCTTTCTTTTTTACTAATAAAATGGGACTAGCAAATGGAGAAATACTTCGTTGAATTACACCTGCTGCAAGTAACTCATCAATCTTTTCCTGAACGACATTACGTTCACTTGTACTAAGTCTGTAAGGACGCCTTAATACTGTTTTGTTAGGGTCTTTCAACAAAATTTTCATTGGCTCTACTTTAGCCGAACGCTTAGGAGTTCCCTGAACGAAGAAATCTTTGAATCCTGTCAAAATAGAAACAAGATTTGGCATGAAGTTTATGGGCATGTCAGTTTTAACTGTACTTAACTGATTTTGCCATGTGTCTGTCTCACACACATTTATGTAACGGTACCGATCAAGTTTAATACAGTCTGCTGTAATTAATATAGAGATAGCTTGACTCAAAATATCGCGACCAATTATTATGTCGTAACACATACTGAAATCCTGCAGTATATGAAAGGCTATTTCCAAATCAATGTTGTCAATTTTAACAGTTGACAATATTTGCATAGTACTGTTCACACTGCTTTTCCCCATACCTGTCATTTGAACATTACTAAAGATACGTTTGCCTCTTAATTTACCAGATATTGCTTCTTTGATAAGTGAGCATTCTGCTCCTGAATCAAAATAAAATTGAAATTTCTCACCAGCGTGCTGCATCCAACCCATCGCACTGCTAACTGTACATAAGTTCACATGCTTCTCAACAGTTCTTGAACCTTCTTTGTTTTGACAACTGGATGCATAATGTCCCTGCTTGTTGCATCGATAACATACGACTGTTGATAAACCAGCATCCTTCGAAAAGTTGGAATGCGAAATATTCCCTTTCTGTCTACACGATTTTGCCTTATGTCCTGTTCTTCCGCAACGATAGCATTTTATGTTTTCAGCCCTCACCGATAATTTCGATTTCTTAGCTTCCGGCCCTTCTTCTTTGCAATGCAATTTTTCGACTGACAAAGCCATAACTTCATTTAAGATTTGATTCCTACTCATTCGAGAGGATGTGAAAGCCAAACGTCGTAAACTTGATTGGAACTGAGATATGTGGGCTAATACAACAGAAACCACTATTTCTTCAGTCGTTAAATCCTTGCATCTCGCCATAAGTGACGTCATCAAAGTTGAGGAGTAAGACGCCAAGCATTCACCAAATTTTGGCCCATCTTTTTGTAATTTAATCAAAAATGCAGCAGCACTTTCTGCATTTTCATACTGTGCAGAAAAAATACTTTTAAAGTCGGACCAAGTCATACCTGTAAAACAGACTTGGGACCACCAGGCGGATGCTGACCCTTTTAATGATGTGCTTAATGCAATCATTAAGTCTGTTCCACCCAGAAGTTGACCGCCCATACACATTTCTGCTGTTGATATCCATGCAGATGCATCAACCGCTGCTAAATCCGGATTAAACTCCGGCAATTTCACATGCTTTTTATTTTCTTTTGGAGCAATCATTGCTTGCATCAAGGCCATAAAATTTTGATTTTGTTGCTCCAATAAAGTCCGCCATCTTGCCTCTTGCACGTTGACGTCATTAACACAGCCGCCAGCGTTTTCATTACCAACATCGCCATCGATGACACCGTCAACACCTCCATTTTCATCCCCTTTACCGCCGGATGCCGAGGGAGGTGATCCCACTTCTGATGTAGTATTTAACATATTTTATACGTTATTTTTTTATATATTTTATTTTTAACGCAATGATTTCACCGCTGACTTCAATCTCTACTTTTTCTATTCTGACTTAAAACTCCAGCGGTGACTTCATTCAAGTGAAAAACTTGACGTTAAGATCAAATTACTTAGTTAAAGTACTTAACTACGACATATATATATATTAATATTCATATATATATAAAAACGCATATGAAAGGAAAATAATGAGATAAAAACGCATTATAAAAATAGTTTAAAGTGTCAGAATAAGTATAAAGAAAATATATTATAAAAGTTGTAGGAACACATTATTAATATTGTAAGAAATATCACAAAAAAAGGGGGAAAATGTAACAGAACTGCTACACAAATGCAACAAATGGACAGCAATAACAATATCAAAGTATACCCACTTAACCGAGTATATCCGATACTGCATTGTGCCCATAAGATGCACGGAAAATAACGCAGATGTTACTTTAATCTAATTTTCTGAACCAACAAAGTGCATATGTGCAATCGAGGCTAATATACACCAATGTGTCCGGATGTATATAAGCCTCAAAAACAAGGCATATGCCTATTGTAGGTGTTAATAGATTTTATATTTCTCTTTTATTCTTTGGTGTTTAACATCAAGGAGAGTATAAAATTGTACAAAAAACGTAAGGAAAAACCAGTGTGAGAAATGTTATATAAAAAGTATATAACAATCAAAGAGAATAACTTAAGCATTATGATTGTAAAGGGGACATAATGCATATACAAGACAAGCGGAAACAAGCGACCGAAAAAGACATTTAGGCACCGTTTAGGTGTAAGCTAAAGGCTGCCAATAAACGTTTTTCGTCCGCGCCTAGCTGGACTCATCAGTTGGCTTAGGAGGTATAAGTAGAAAACCGACCTGTGACACTACTCTACACGACTTGAAACAAATGTGACAATTATGTCGTGCAGAAAGTAGTTCACTATTTTTATAAAAAGGAACAAAACCAGAAAAAACATAGGGAAAATATAGAATAAATATAGAAATAAAAATGAATAAAAATGTGTATATATATGAAGACTCACCATATATATTACCAGAACATATAATGTAGTGTGTATGGACACATTTTATGTGAAAATTTTATTTAGACCCGAAAGTCTAAGACAGCGTATACAAAATATATACAAAGCCAGTGAGGTGTTAACAAGCTGAAGCAGTCGAAGCGGGAGCCATTGATCTTGCTAGCTTTAGTCGTTGGGTGGGGTACGTGACTAACTTCAACCTACCAGTAGAATCAGCACTACAAAATTATTTTATTATAGACTCCCTGAATTGAAAATTAAAATGAAAGCGAATGAGGACCAGAATAATCATGAGCTTAAACAAAAAAAAATAGCCCCTTCATGACCATATAAAAAAAACAAAACACAAAAAAAACAAAACTTTCGAAAAATCCCCCAGTGTACATTATCCAGTTAAAGTAATTTTAAATATAGCCTAATTTAACAACAATGTCTTTTTGTTATTACGAGATCATTAATTTTTTTAGCTTTACATTTAGTAGTAGATTTGTTTTGCTTATAGTAGTACAGTAATAAGAATTTATATGTAAGTATGTGCAATAATTTCGTACTAAGTTCCTACACTCTTTAAATGCATGAATTTATTATTATATGTCTTTTGGTTTTCCTTAAAATTTTAATTTCTACTTATTGAATTCTTTTATAACATTACTAGCTGGCCCGGAAGCGACTTTGTTCGCCCGTTCCCTATGCCCTTTACATATGTTCCAAGTCCCATCTATCTCCGTCATCCTTTTCTTCTTCTTTTCAAGGTGAATAAAATATATATTTATGTACCAACTTTTATAATGATAGCTACTATAGGCGTAGAAATATAGCATTTTGAGTATTTTTACTGTACGGGAAGTGCAAATCCCTTTCGTTCAATCCCTTTAAGCTTTGCATGCTAAATAGTAGATGCAATAAACATCCATGTGTGTTTTTTCATATGAGGGGTGCAACGTCCCTTGTTCAATACCCCTCAAATTTTGCATGGTGAATGGTACATACATTATGCAGAAGTTCACCAACTTTCATAAGTATAGCTTGTATAACTGTAGAAATATAGCATTTTTTGTATTTTTTTAGTAAGGGGGGTGCAACCCCCGTTCCCCTCAGTGGCATCTCACCCCCTTAAGAACCTTCTACAGACTACAACAAACAATTTAAAAAAAAATTATGTAAATCGGCTGTGTAGTTTCCGCGTTCATAAGCTACATACGGACACCATTTCATTTTTATATATATAGATTTAATTATTCAAAAAGAAACAAAAGTAGATTTAGCATTAAAGTACCATAAGAAAAAAATTAGCATTACATCAAAATACGAACAATAACAAAACGTAAATAAAAGAGCGAGCAAAGCTTTTACATGAGTTTTGTTTTCATCGGTTTTTCTCTCTGATCAGAAAGTCAGAAAGTCTCCACTTTTACAAATAGCATGCAAGAACTTTCGTTCTCATCAAGTTTCAGTATTATTGTTATTGTTGTTGTATTTTAACAAAAACTTTAACTCTACAAGACAGTCTCTAACTTAAGCCGTGGTCATATTTCAAAATAATTTAAATATGTTCAAATCTATGCATTAAAGAGCTTGTAAAGAAATTACTAGTTTTAACCCGTTTGCAATTCTGAATTTAATGTACTTATATGTACTAAATATGAATGAAAAACAATATAGAAAAATTTATATATAAAGTAAACTCACTTTAACTTGCTGCACTGTCGTCCATCGATGAAGGCCTCCATGGATGTCGATGATGAGTTGCTGAGTGACCTTATATGTGTGGGTTAAATAAATTTTGACCTATATTGCTTGTCAATCTTATGATTGAATACAATAAGAATTGTGTTGGTATTTGTATCAAGCGCTATTATTGCATGAACTTATTCTTACTTAATATTTGTTTTCATGAAAAAAAAAAAAAAAAACCAAACTATCACTTACAATTAAATTTGCTAAGTTTAAATTAAATTTACTCGAACATTTTACACGAATTTAACATATTTTGACCATCGACTCCGCGGAATCAAAGCACTTACAAATAACTTTTCTTTTCTTTTATTTTTAGTTTTATATAATCTAAAAGTTTCTTTTCTTTAAGCTAACTTTTCTTCAAGTGTAACGCGGAATTTTTAGAGGCATTTTATATGACAATTTTATTCGCGATTTTGAAGATCTTTTTTTACATATGCGCTACAAGTATTTTAGCCGAAAGCTTCTTGACTAAATTTAAGTAATTTTCACTGGATTTTACACGGTTTTAGGCCTATGATTTTATAGTTTTTTTCTCGAGTTTGTTCGACGCACGCGGTTTATATCGTTGCACTAACTGTTGTCTCCGTTGTTTGATGTAAATGCTGTCAATATTCTATATACATAAAGTAAGGTATATGCATATATAAAACAATCGTTGGTTTTTCGGATGATAAATCAAAGTCGGAGAGCAATCAGAACTGATGCTTCTCACCACGATCTTACTGCTATTGCTGAATTGCAAGGTTTCGATCGAGCACGCGCCTTACTAATTTCTATATGAATACCAATGCTTTTCTCAATTTTCGATGATATTCTTTATGTTAAATCCAGGTTATATATACGTATGGTGAAAAGTTCTGAAATTTTAAATATAGCTGAGACCGAATTCTTGTGCAAAAATTAGATTTTATGTTTTACCTTTAAAATTAACTTTATTAACAAAAAATTGGTTAATAAACGAAGATGTTGCTGATCAAAAAGCTTCCGAAATGGAAATTTTCCAAGAGACCAATGCTCTAAAATAAAATGCTGCCAGTTAGAGTACTTAACTTTTCCTTATGTATCACTGAAATGAGTTTACAGAAAATAACACATGTGGTAGCTTATAAGAAAACTTTATTAATCTTATTTGTGGATATCACTTCAAAGAATGCGTGAAGCATATGTGATATGAAATTTTATTTCGTTTTATAAAATGACTTAAATTGATTAATTAATTTAAGGAGACTTACGAAATTTTTATGTGCAATTTGCTTGGCACAACTTTATAGTTCGGTGATCCAAAAGAAAAAGGAAGTGTTTCTTCTCAGCCGAATTCTCTAGACTTCGGTTTCTTTTCAAGTATGTATTTTTCGACAAATGCTTGATCAATTTATATGTGCAAATGCAACTAACTTCGTTTTATGCAAGGTTGTGTGGATTTGCTTTTTATTGCACAATATATCGAAATCAAATATATGAAAAAACTCAAGAAAGAAAAAAGTAATAAAGGTGTTTGCACATTACAAACACTGGTGTAAAAAAGAAGAATATGTTGCCCGTAAGTATTAGGGTGACCGTTATATATTGAACGTTTAGTTAGGGTGACCGTTAAATATGATGACCGAAATGGATTGCGTTAAAAAAGTGAAAAATTATGGGAATGATAAATGAATTAAGGTTAATAAAGCACAAAAAGTTATGTAAAAAGCACAAAAAACACTAAAAATGTTATAATGAAAGTACTATAAACATGAAAAAATATTAAAAGCACTAGAAAAACACAAAAAATGATGATACCAAAGACATTAGGATGACACTTGCAATCCATCAACGCGAATTTGTTTAGAAAACACCACTGTCACTATAACGATAACACGGAGCAAAAACGGTTGGGAAACCCCAAAAAACCGGGGGGTATATATGTTTAGAAAACGAGAAAAAACACAAAAAACGAGAAACCGAAAAACGGGAGCGTGTGAAAACGCGATAAACTTATTAAAAATGAAATGAAAATAATTGAAAAAATTAAATTAGTGTAAATAAAACAAATGACATACTGCAGATTTTGAAAAATGCAAAGTAGATTATTACATGTAAGGTGAAATAAACATTTGTAAAAATGGATAACAATGTAGCAAATGCAAAGGAGAATGTTGTTAAATGACATAAAATGCATTATTCAGAATCTGCAGATGAAGTATAATGAAAAAGGAATTTGTCAGGAAGTATTCATGTGTATATGGCTATACACATATGTGTATATGTATAAAAATATATATACATTACACCTAGAAAAAGTAAAGTGAGGTATAGAGTTAGGTTTAAGGGAGAAGGGAGTAGGATATGAAAAAGTGGCGAAATTAGAAAGTAAATAAAAATGTTAATGAAAAAATATAATGTACTTCGTATGTTGGTTGAACATGGAAAGATGTGTGGAAAAGAGTAAGTGAGTGTAATGATAGTCGTAAAAGTTGCGTCGAAAAATACATAAGTATATGAGCTTATTTTGTGAATAACAATACCTGGAGACCTCCATAACCGAATGAACAATCATGTGTTATCGGCTGCGGGCGTGATGTGTTGGCTCACCGACCATGTGTGCACGGTATGTTGTCTCAATAGATAAAACTTAGAAAGACTTAAGTTTATATATACACATAGGTGAGATACTTAAAAGCAAATATAAGATGTAGCCCTAATATGTTTAACAATACGTAAACGTAACGTAACTTAGACTTAAACCTGCACACTAAGAGGTGGAAAGCCTATCAGAGGGTATGTATGAGTTTGAGGGTTGATTTATGGACCCGATCCCACTTAACTAAGTTTGTCTATAATATAACTAAAAAGATTATAAAATACTTATAATGATTCAGGGTGGGAACCCGAATGTTGACCTGCATAACATACCTATGGAGTGTGTTGATACGACACAATAAAACTTACGAAAAGGAATAGGATATATGTTCTAGTACCAGAACATATTGTTGATTTGATATAAGATCAAATATATACATAAAAGCAATAATTGATATAAACAAAGAATTGACCAGGACGGCAATAGAGTCAATTTCCCTTTAATTTTAAAAATAATTACCATTAGACACTGAAAACAAAACATAATCATATTAGAGGGATATGTTACTGAAATCAATGTCTATTGGGAATGTCGTGCTTATGGGTAACCAAAAACACGCCAAGATACTGCTATCTATAGGTGCACGACCCCAGTAAAATGGGTTAACATAATCGGTCCAAGTATAGCAGCATCCCAAAACAGACATCTCACAGAATGGGTGAGATATGAGGCAACCAATGTAAAAAGGTTGTAGTTGCAAATTAGCCAGGATTAACATCTACACACCAAAGAGTAACAATAACAAAGCGGAAAAATAAATGCTCACACAAAAACATGAAAAATTACATAAATGATGAAAATAAATCATAAGTATGGAGGAAAAGACATGTTATGTGTAAGGTTATAGGTGTGAATGTGTCCTGAACACATTCGCAACTTAGTACGGGACTTAAGCCTCCTGTGCGTGAGGTTTGTAACCTGCCTAAGCAAACAAAAAGTAAGTAAAAGACATGAGATTGTTACCTAGCGAGCTAAACTAGTATGAGAAACCTATAAACAAAACCCTAAAAAGCCTTATGTAAACCTAAACATGTGCAAATTTAAGAATGTTAATAAAAAGAAAAAAGAAAAAAGAAAAAAGACGAGAAAAACTAGTCCCTTATCTAAAGTTGTGACGCGTTGCTTTCTTGTTCAGAGGCGCAATAACTTTTCTACTGAAAAAGAAAGCTTAAGAATATAAAAACCGATAAGCAAAGCTTAGTAAAGAAAACCTAACAAAAACCTAAAACTGGACGGGATATATACGTGTTAGACTACGGAACTTTCATGTTTGAGGGCCGGATAACTTGTAAGCCCACAAAAATGAAGGTGTTAAGTTGAGATAAAACCGGATGAACGTTATTTATGAGAGGGTACGCCAGAAATCACATATTTCTGAGAGGGTAAGCCTAAGAAATTTGGTGAATCATTAAATTGAGATGTATATATATATACCGACATGGAATCATTAATGAGGAAACCATGTATTGGAAAGGATGAAAACACAAAATGACAAGGACCCACAAAAAACATGCTTAAATGGGAATCCCCAAAGGACAAGATCATGTAACCTAGAATAAAGAAGAAAGAAAAAATTAAAAAGGGAAAGACGCGTCGCGTATTTGGTAGGCAACCAACCCGAACCAAACGGGAGACACCTCAGTAGTAGACTCAAGAAGAGACTATACCTAAAAGCCCCGCGAGTCAAGGATGTTTGGTACCAAAAAACAAATGTGGAAAAGCCCTAAGTTTGTGTATATGCTAATATATACACAATCTAGTAGCATATATATGCTGCAAAGCTATCTAACCACAACAGGTAAGAATAACGTAAGTAAATAAGCTGCACAGTAGAGTATAACATAAGGTGATCCTACTTAAGCATTATAACATATGTATATATATATGTGTGTCGTAAAAATGTATGTCAAGATAAAAACGCAATAAAAACGCTGTAAATCAATGTATTTTGTATATGATAAAAAGTCAAAGTGGTCAAAAAATAAGTAAAAGTGTAATACACACAGGGTAATAATAGGATGAAAGTTAAGTTAATATGTTAATTAAGAATTTAAAAACAATAACCAATAAGGATTGTAAATTTAACATTCTTGAAAACCAAAAATTTTTTCAAAAAATTTTTTAAAAAGAAATTTCAAAAATTGTAGTAGGCTAGAAAAAGAAGAAAATTTTTTGAAGTTTTGTAGGTGTAAAACTTAACATTGGATTTTCAAGGCTAATAAAATATTTGAATTTTGAAAATTTAAAACGGCAAACAAGTAGAAAAAGTGAACAAGTGAATTTAATTTGAATTCGTACATTGATTGAAGCACATGCGTCATTGCGTATTTATATGAGTACTAGCTGGCCTGGTTGCGACTTCGTTCGCCCATTCCCGATTCCTATAAGTACGAAGTCCCATCCATCTCCATCGTCCCTCTCTTCCAATCACCAAGGTTTTTAAAGATCCATGTATCAACTTTTGTAATCATAGCTCCCATAGGTACAGAGATATAGCATTTTATATATTTTTTGTATGAAGGGTGCAACTCCCCCTTCTCACTCCCTCGCCCAAGATTTTTAAAGTAAATGGTAGATAGAATATTCATGTATGTACCAAGTTTTATAACGATATCTGCGATATGTGAAGAAGTATAGCATTTTGTATATTTTTGAAAAGTGGATGCAATTCTCCTACACCCAATATCCCCCAAGTTTTGCATAATGAATGGTAGATATGTACATTATGCATAAGTTCATCAACTTTCATAATCATAACTTGTATAACTGTAGAGATATAGCATTTTTTGTATTTTTTCCGTATGGGGGGTGCAACCCCCGTTCCCCTCAGTGGCATCTCACCCCCTTAAGAACCTTCAACAGACCATATCAAACAATTAAAAAAAAATTATGTAAATCGGCCTTGTAGTTTCCGCGTTCATAAGCTACATACGGACACCATTTAATTTTTATATAATAGAAGATATTGTCGTACGCTAAAAATTAAATTTATTTTAGAGAGTGAAATGTCCGGTCCAATAGGTAAAGAAATGGTTGTTAGGGATGAGGGTGTCGATGAATGTGTGGGTGTTGGTGTTGAAGATGTTGGTGCAGGAGGGGAGCTGCCTAACATTAACGAAGTGGTGCCACTAGAGGCAAGTTTACAGGGAAGGGGGGAGAGACTATCGGATGTAGCACATCAAAAAGAAAGGCCTTTGCTGATGTCAGCGGTAACTTTACCAAAAGCGGTACCAGGTGGGTTTAAAAATCTAACAGACATACCCGTAGATAGGGAAGTGGCGACCTTATTGAGTTTTGATCCAAAATTTGTGCCTCCTAGCGTTCCAAATTTTGTAAATGTATTGGATGTAATGTCCTATTTAATAGAATGTTACAATAAGGTGCATAACGGCATAACAGACTTTAGTCTGGTATATGCCGAAATAATGAGTCAACATTACCAAGATTTAAGTGAGGTCATAGACAGGAATAAGCATAATAGCTTAAAAGAGCAGATGTTTATGGAAATGCTGAAAACAACCCGGAAGTTCCTATCCACTTATAAACATTTATGTATTGTCCAATCGGACAAGAGTAGATGTACCGTGCTAATGACACGGGCCGATTATGAGGCAAAGATGTATGTATGGATAGATAAATGTGTTAAGGTTGGGGCATATGAGCTGTATTTAGGTTTACTAGAAAAGGATATGAAAGCTATGAAAGCAAAATTTAAGGCTATACAGAATAGATTGATGAAAGTTTATAAAACAGCGGACAACGGGGGTAAACCTTTTTCCCATAATTGCTTTATGGCTTTAAAAAGTTTTAAAGTTGAAGAAGCAAGTATGTCTATTCTATATGGTGTGGTAAAAGATCACAAACCTGAAGCGCCCTGTCGACCCATATGTTGTACAATTGGGTGGGTAACCTATCCATTACAACAATTAAATAATGAAGTGTTACTCAAAGTGTTGAGTAAAAATTTGTCACGTCATAAGGTACATAATGTTGATGATGTGGTATTAGATTTATATAAAATAGCGATATGTGCCGGATGGGTGTTCGTGAAATTTGACGTTGAAAATATGTATCCATGTATGAATACATCAGAAATAATGCGTTTATTAAAGGAAATATATAGTACATCTTGGTTTAAAGAGAAGTGTGGGATGGACACTAATCTATTATTAACATGTGTGCGTTATTGCTTTGAGGACGCTAATCATTTTAAGTTTGACGATAAGATCTATAGCCAGACAAGGGGCTTACCGCAGGGTGCATGCGATTCAGGCTTATTGGCCACAATTCTACTTGACTATTATTTAAGCCTGTATGAATTAGAGTTATTTGTGCAGAATAAAATAGTGCACTGGTGGAAGTATGTAGACGACATTTTGGTCTACATGCCACTGGAAAATGTGGAAAGGTTTCAGAATACGTTTTTTGAACGTACTTGATTAAGATTGACCGTTGAGGAGGAAGAGTTAGGAGAATCGCTGTATAAGATATCATTCTTGGATATTGAAGTGGCAAGACGAGTTGATAAAATATTTACTCGTATGTATAAAAAAGAATGTGTATCACAGCGAATGATGCATTATTTGTCAAACTATCGTCGTTCAACACATAAAAACACCATTGTAGAATTGTTAAAGAAGCGCTTGTTGCGAACAAGTAATATATATTTACTTGAAAATGTTGGTAAGCTCATGTTGCAATGTAGGGATAACGAATATCCCGTGATAATGTTGAGGCAAATTTATGGTGAGAATGAGAATAAATATTCTAAAAGAATATAATGTGTCTTTGAAGTATCATGGGTCCGCATTGGTGGTTCATAAAGTAGAGAAACCAAGGAGAATGTCAATGCATTCCAGTACAACATACTATGTATGCGAAGAGTTTAGCAGTTTCTTTGTTAAAGTATTTGCCAAGTATAAACTAGGCTATCCAACTTTTACCAAATATAACACATTATATAAATTATTAAATATGACCTTAAAAAATGTGAAGGGGTCAGAGTCAAAAATTACCGAACAGGTATATGTAGCTGTGTGTGCTACTTGTAAAACCCACTTTATTATAGTGCGGACAACGACAAAAGAGGTCATATTAAGTACCGCCCTGAATAGTCCAGGAACGGCTCTGAATGAGCATTCTGTGCGATTAAAGCACAATGATTACAGTTTTGGGTTCTATATGTCTTCGCAGCACATGTCTGCAAGTGTAAAACAATATGTGTATAAAGTGTTGTACGACGCGTTGGGGCTGGATGTAATAGAGGTCGAAAAAATGACCATATTACCACGCTACATTAAATATGTGGCTGAACAAAGTATAAAAACTATGGTTAAGGTCATGGTAAGGAAACGATAAAGGCAATTAATATGACGAGGAGGTAACGGTATTTAGACAACTAAAGAAGAGAGAGGAAAATGATGGAAAGGTGAACAAAAAAGAAAAGGAAAAAAATGGGAAAGAAGTGGAACAAATAAGGCAAAGAGCTGAAAAAATGATGAAGAAGTGAAAAAATAATAAAATGATGAGAAAGTGAAAAAATAATAATAAAATAAGAGGGGGATGGAACGAATGAAACAGAGAGGAGAAACAATGATGAAAAAATGGAATAAGAAAGGAAACAAACAAGGTAGAGGGAAGAAAAAAAATGGAAAAATGGAGTAAGAAAGAAATAAAACAAAAAACAATGAAAATAAGAACGAAAAAGCAAAAAAGAAAAAACAAAAAAGAAAAAAGAAAGAAAAGGAAAACGAAAAAGGAATGGAAGAAAATAAAATAGAGAGAAGAAAAATAATGAAAGAAATAAGAAAGGAATGGAACAAAATAAGTCAGAGAGGAGAAAAAAATTAAGAAAAATGGAATAAGAAAGGAAACAAGCAAGACGGAAAAAACAAAAAGCAAAAAACGACAAATAAAGGTACAATAAAAACAAACATAACTAGTAAGGGTGTAAATTTTGGCCTGGCCAAAAAATAAATACCCTACACTGCAGTATTTTGAAAAGTTTGCTTATATGGGAGGTGCCACGCCCTCTTCTCCGAGTACACCCAGTTTTTGTTCAGAGCTTGCATTTATAGTTTTTAGTGTCAGAGTGAAATTTAGTTGGATTATCTCAAAAAACTCTTTCAGTATAGCAGTTTGAATCTTTTGCTTATATGGGAGGTGCCACGCCCCCTTGTCTGATTTCACCCAGTTTTTGCTGAGAGCTTTTATTTATAATTCTTAGTGTCTGAGTCAAATTTGGTTTGAATATCTCAAAAAACGCTTTCAGTATAGCGTTTTGAAGCTTTTGCTTATATGGGAGGTGCCACGCCCTCTTGTCCGAATTCGCTCAAATTTTTATCAGAGCTTGCGCTTACAATTCATAGTACTTATATGTATTGTGGTTGCATTGTCGTGAAAAAGACTCCTAAAATTGCATTTTGAATATAATTTTTGTATGGGCGGTAGGCGTTTCCGTTGACCGATTTTTCTCATTTTCAATCCTCCGAGCTAACTTTGACGACGGAGACAGCATACAAAATTTCATTGCATTATCTTGCTCAGTTTTCCCAAAAAGTGTATTTCAACATACAGCCAGCCAGCCAGACAGACGGACATGGCTATATCGACTCAGGAGGTGACGCTGATTAAGAATATATATACTTTTCTATACCTGCCACGCCTCCTTCTCTGCGTTACAAACGGAAGGACAAAGTGAATATACCCTGGGTGTAGGGTATAAAAAGAAGCCAAACAATTTTCTAACCCCGAGCAAAAATTAAACTGAAGAAAAACAAATGAAAAGGGATAAAATAAACTAGAAGGAGTGAAAATGTGAGAAAGAAGAAAGTGAGAAATGGATGAGGACAGCGAAAAAAGAAGAAAGAGAAAAAAAGAAGAAACAGAAAAATAAGAAAAAGAAGAAAAAGAAAAAAAGAAAGAAGAAGTAAGGAAGAAAAAGAAAAAGAAAGATGAAGAAAACAGAAGAAGCAAGAAAAAAGAAAAGGAAGGAATACAAAGAAGTAAAAGAAAGAGGTATGGGAAATAAAAGAAAAAGGTATGGGAAATAAAAGAAAAAGGACAAAACAAAGAAAAGGAGGAGTGAAAAGAAGGCAAAGGAGGAAGAAGAAGAAAAAGGAAAAAAGAAAGAAGAAAAAGGAAAAAAGAAAGAAAAAGTAGAAGAAAAACAAGGAGAGCAACAAGAGAAAGATGGTAAACGGGAAAGACGAAGAAAAGCGAAGAGGACAGAGAGAAGAAGGGGGCGTAAAGAGGGAAAGGAGAGAGAAACTAGTAAGGGTGTTACCTTTGGCCTGGCCAAACATTAAATACCCTACACAGCAGTATTTTGAAAATTTTGCTAATGTAAGAGGTGCCACGCCTTCCAAATTCACCCAGTTTTTTCTCAGAGTTTGCATTTATAGTCCTTAGTATTTAAGTGAAATTTGGTTGGATGATCTGAAAAAATATTTTCAGAATAGCGTTTTGAAGCTTTTGCTTATATGGGAGGAGCCACGCCCTCTTGTCCGATTTTATCCAGTTTTTGCTTAAAGCTTGCATTTATAGTTTTTAGTGTCCGAGTCAAATCTAGTTTGATTATCTCAAAAAACACTTTCAGTACAGCGTTTTGAAGCTTTTGCTTATATGAGAGGTGCCACGCCCTCTTGTCCGAATTCGACCAGCTTTTTCTCAGAGCTGGCGCTGACAATTCGTAGTATTTATGTGTATTTTGGTTGCATTGTTGTGAAATATACTCTAAAATTTGCATTTTGAAGATATTTTTGTATGGGCGGTAGGCGTGTCCGTTGACCGATTTCGCTCATTTTGAATCCCCCGAGCTAACTTTGACGACGGAGGCTGTGTACCAAATTTCATTGAATTATCTTGCTTAGTTTTCCCAAAAAATCTATTTCCACACACAGCCGTTACCCAGCCAGCCACCCAGCCAGCCAGCCAGCCAGCCAGACAGACAGACGGACATGGCTATATCGACTCAGGAGGTGACGCTGATCAAGAATATATATACTTTTCCATATCTGCCACGCCTCCTTCTCTGCGTTACAAACGGAAGGACAAAGTGAATATACCCTGGGTGTAGGGTATAAAAAAGAGAGAAGAAAGGAAGAGGGGGGAGCAAAAGAAAAGAAAAGGGAAAATAAAGAAAAAAGAAAGAAGAAGGAGAGGAAGGAGAAAAGAAGAAAAAAGAAGAAGAAGGGAGAAAGAAAGAAGAAGTGAAAGAAATAAGGAAGGGATGGAACGAATAAGGCATAGAGAAGAAGAAGTGATAAAAAATGGAACAAAAAAGAAAAAATAAGAAAGAAAGAGAGAAGAAAGGAAGAAAGGAGAAGAAAGACAAAAGAAGAAAAACTAAAAGAAAGAAAAAGACGACAGAGGAGGGAAGGAGAACAGGAAGAAGAACAAAGAGAAGAAAGAGGAAGTAAAAGAGTGGAATGAATAAGACAGAGAGATGAAAATGGTGAGAGGTGAAAGGAATAAGAAAGGAATGGAACGAATACGACAAAGAGAAGAAGAAAAAATATTATGAAATATAGGAAAAGAACAAAAAGAAGAAGAAGGAAGAAAGGAGAAGGAAAAGCAAAACGAAATGAATCGAATAAGACAAAGAAAAAAGAAATGATGAAAGGTGAAAGAAACAAGAAAGGTATGAAACGAAATATGACAGTAAAAAGAAAAACTATGAAAAAGTGGACATAAGAAGGGAAAGAACAAATAGGATGGAAGACCGACAAAGACGATACAATGAAAACAAAAGGACGCAGAAAAAAATGAATGAAAGACCAACAAAAAACACCGAAAAATGAAGAAACCAAATGATTGAAAAAAACATAAGCAAAAACGAAAAAACAAATGTAAAAAAGAATGACGAGACAAGACAGAGTGAAAGGTGAAAAAGAAGAAAGAAAAAAGGGGGAAGAAAAAGAAAGAAAAAGTGGACATAAAAAGGGAACAGAACAAATAGGACGAAAAAGCGACAAAAAGGTTACAATGAGAACAAAAAGAAGCTGAAACTAGTAAGGGTGTAAATTTTGGCCTGGCCAAAAAATAAATACCCTACACTGCAGTATTTTGAAAATTTTGCTTATATGGGAAGTGCCACGCCCTCTTGTCCGAGTACACCCAGTTTTTGTTCAGAGCTTGCATTTATAGTTTTTAGTGTCAGAGTGAAATTTAGTTGGATTATCTCAAAAAACTTTTTCAGTATAGCATTTTGAAACTTTTGCTTGTATGAGAGGTGCCACGCCCTCTTGTCCGAATTCGCTCAGTTTTTTATCAGAGCTTGCATTTATAGTTTTTAGTGTCAGAGTGAAATTTAGTTGGATTATCTCAAAAAACTTTTTCAGTATAGCATTTTGAAACTTTTGCTTATATGAGAGGTGCCACGCCCCCTTGTAAGATTTCAACCAATTTTTGCTGAGAGCTTTCATTTATAATTTTTAGTGTTTGAGTCGAAGTTGGTTCGAATATCTCAAAAAACGCTTTCAGTATAGCGTTTTGAAGCTTTTGCTTGTATGGGAGGTGCCACGCCCTCTTGTCCGAATTCACTCAGTTTTTTATCAGAGCTTGCGCTTACAATTCGTAGTACTTATGTGTATTGTGGTTGCATTGTCGTGAAAAATACTCCTAAAATTGCATTATGAACATAATTTTTGTATGGGCGGTAGGCGTGTCCGTTGACCGATTTTGCTCATTTTCAATCCCCCGAGCTAACTTTGACGACGGAGGCAGTGTACCAAATTTCATTGAATTATCTTGCTCAGTTTTCCCAAAAAGTGTATTTCAACACACAGCCAGCCAGCCAGCCAGCCAGCCAGCCACCCAGCCAGCCAGCCAGCCAGCCAGACAGACGGACATGGCTATATCGACTCAGGAGGTGACGCTGATCAAGAATATATATACTTTTCTATATCTGCCACGCCTCCTTCTCTGCGTTACAAACGGAAGGACAAAGTGAATATACCCTGGGTGTAGGGTATAAAAATGAATGAAAACCAATAAAAAACAACGAAAAAACAAAGAGAACAAATGAATGAGAAAGGTCAAAGAACATAAACAAAAAACGAAGAAAACAAATGATAAAAAGATGAAGAGACAAGAAGGAGTGAAAGGTGAAAAAGAAGAAAGAAAAGGGGGAGAAGAAAAAGAAAGAAAAAGTGAAAAAAGATGGGAGCTGGGAGTAAAAAGATGAATAATAGTGATGAAAAAGATAAAACAGAAGAAGAAGATGAAGAAGGAAAAGGAAAAAGAAGAGAACGAGAGAAGAAAGAGAAAAACAAAAAGAAAAAAGGAACAAGACTAAAAGAGATAAAAAGAAAAAAGGGGAAAAGAAGACGAAGAAAGTGTAGAAAATAGGAAAGAAAACAGGAAGGAAAGAAGGAATAAAAGGAAGTAAAAGAAAGAAGTATGGGAAAATAGAAGAAAAAGGAAAAAGTAAAGGAGAAGAGAAGTGGAAAGAGGGCAAGGGAGGAAGAAGAAGAAAAAGAAAAGGAAAAATAAAGAAAGAAGAAGAAGAAAACAAAGAGAATAACAAGAGAAAGATAGTAAACGGGAAAGACAAAGAAATGAGAAGAGGACAGAGAGAAGAAGGGTGGGTAAAAAGGGAAGGGAGAAAGAAGAAAGAGGAAGTAAAAGAGTGAAACAAATAAGATAGAGAGATGAAAATGGTGAGAGGTGAAAGGAATAAGAAAGGAATGGAACAAATAAGATAGAGCGATGAAAATGGTGAGAGGTGAAAGGAATAAGAAAGGAATGGAACGAATAAAGAGAAGAGAAATGATGAAAAGCGAAAGAAACAAGAAAGGAATGGAACGAATATGACAGCAAGAAGAAAAACTATGAAAAGGTGGACAAAAGAAGGAAATAAAACAGAGAGATGAAAATGGTGAGAGGTGAAAGGAATAAGAAAGGAATGGAACGAATAAAGAGAAGAGAAATGATGAAAGGCGAAAGAAACAAGAAAGGAATGGAACGAATATGACAGTAAGAAGAAAAACTATGAAAAGGTGGACAAAATAAGGGAATAAAACAAATGGGACAAAGAAACGACCAAAAGGTTACAATAAGGTTACGATGAAAAACAAAAAGAAGCCAAAAAAATTAATGAAAACCAACAAAGAACAACGAAAAACGAAGAAAAACAAATGAATGAAAAACCAACAAAAAACAAAAAAACAAACCAAACAAAAAACACAAACAAAAAACGATGAAAAACAAATGCAAAAAAGATGAAAGGACAAAAAAAGGGTGAAAGGTGAAAAAGAAGGAGGAAAAGGGGATGTGAGATTGTTACCTAGCGAGCTAAACTAGTATGAGAATCCTATAAACAAAAACCCTCAAAAGCCCTATGTAAACCTAAACATGTGCAAATTTAAGAATGTTAATAAAAAGAAAAAAGAAACTAGTAAGGGTGTAAATTTTGGCCTGGCCAAACATTAAATACCCTACACTGCAGTATTTTGAAAATTTTGCTTATATGGGAGGTGCCACTCCCTCTTGTCCGAGTACACCCACTTTTTGTTCAGAGCTTGCATTTATAGTTTTTAGTGTCAGAGTGAAATTTTGTTGGATTATCTCAAAAAACTCTTTCAGTATAGCATTTTGAATCTTTTGCTTATATGGGAGGTGCCACGCCCCCTTGTCTGATTTCAACCAATTTTTGCTGAGAGCTTTCATTTATAATTTTTAGTGTCTGAATCAAATTTGGTTCGAATATCTCAAAAAACGCTTTCAGTAAAGCGTTTTGAAGCTTTTGCTTATATGGGAGGTGCCACACCCTCTTGTGCGAGTACACCCAGTTTTTGTTCAGAGCTTGAATTTATAGTTTTTAGTGTCAGAGTGAACTTTAGTTGGATTATCTCAAAAAACTTTTTCAGTATATCATTTTGAAACTTTTGCTTATATGGGAGGTGCCACGCCCCCTTGTACGATTTCAACCAATTTTTGCCGAGAGCTTTCATTTATAATTTTTAGTATCTGAGTCAAAGTTGGTTCGAATATCTCAAAAAACGCTTTCTGTATAGCGTTTTGAAGCTTTTGCTTATATGGGAGGTGCCACGCCCTCTTGGCCGAATTCGCTCAGTTTTTTGTCAGAGCTTGCGCTTACAATTCGTAGTACTTATATGTATTGTGGTTGCATTGTCGTGAAAAATACTCCTAAAATTGCATTTTGAATATGATTTTTGTATGGGCGGTAGACGTGTCCGTTGACCGATTTTGCTCATTTTCAATCCCCCGAGCTAACTTTGACGACGGAGGCAGTATACCAAATTTCATTGAATTATCTTGCTCAGTTTTCCCAAAAAGTGTATTTCAACACACAGCCAGCCACCCAGCCAGCCAGCCAGCCAGCCAGCCAGCCACCCAGCCAGCCAGCCAGACAGACGGACATGGCTATATCGACTCAGGAGGTGACGCTGATCAAGAATATATATACTTTTCTATACCTGCCACGCCTCCTTCTCTGCGTTACAAACGGAAGGACAAAGTGAATATACCCTGGGTGTAGGGTATAAAAAGACGAGAAAAACTAGTCCCATATCTAAAGTTGTGACGCGTTGCTTTCTTGTTCAGAGGCGCAATAACTTTTCTACCAATAAAAAAAGCTTAAGAATATAAAGACCGATAAGCAAAGCTTAGTAAAGAAAACCTAACAAAAACCTAAAACTAGACGGGATATATACGTGTTGGACTACGGAACTTTCATGTTTGAGGTCCGGATAACTTGTAAGCCCACAAAAATGAAGGTGTTAAAGTGAGATAAAACCGGATGATCGTTATTCATGAGAGGGTACGCCAGAAATCACATATTTTTGAGAGGGTAAGCCTAAGAAATTTGGTGAATCATTAAATTGAGATGAATATATATATACCGGCATGGAATCATTAATGAGGAAACCATGTATTGGAAAGGATGAAAACACCAAATGACAAGGACCCACAAAAAACATGCTTAAATGGGAATCCCCAAAGAACAAGATCATGTAACCTAGAATAAAGAAGAAAGAACTAGTAAGGGTGTAAATTTTGGCCTGGCCAAAAAATAAATACCCTACACTGCAGTATTTTGAAAAGTTTGCTTATATGGGAGGTGCCACGCCCTCTTGTCCGAGTACACCCAGTTTTTGTTCAGAGCTTGCATTTATAGTTTTTAGTGTCAGAGTGAAATTTAGTTGGATTATCTCAAAAAACTTTTTCAGTATAGCATTTTGAAACTTTTGCTTATATGAGAGGTGCCACGCCCCCTTGTAAGATTTCAACCAATTTTTGCTGAGAGCTTTCATTTATAATTTTTAGTGTTTGAGTCGAAGTTGGTTCGAATATCTCAAAAAACGCTTTCAGTATAGCGTTTTGAAGCTTTTGCTTGTATGGGAGGTGCCACGCCCTCTTGTCCGAATTCACTCAGTTTTTTATCAGAGCTTGCGCTTACAATTCGTAGTACTTATGTGTATTGTGGTTGCATTGTCGTGAAAAATACTCCTAAAATTGCATTATGAACATAATTTTTGTATGGGCGGTAGGCGTGTCCGTTGACCGATTTTGCTCATTTTCAATCCCCCGAGCTAACTTTGACGACGGAGGCAGTGTACCAAATTTCATTGAATTATCTTGCTCAGTTTTCCCAAAAAGTGTATTTCAACACACAGCCAGCCAGCCAGCCAGCCAGCCAGCCACCCAGCCAGCCAGCCAGCCAGCCAGACAGACGGACATGGCTATATCGACTCAGGAGGTGACGCTGATCAAGAATATATATACTTTTCTATATCTGCCACGCCTCCTTCTCTGCGTTACAAACGGAAGGACAAAGTGAATATACCCTGGGTGTAGGGTATAAAAATGAATGAAAACCAATAAAAAACAACGAAAAAACAAAGAGAACAAATGAATGAGAAAGGTCAAAGAACATAAACAAAAAACGAAGAAAACAAATGATAAAAAGATGAAGAGACAAGAAGGAGTGAAAGGTGAAAAAGAAGAAAGAAAAGGGGGAGAAGAAAAAGAAAGAAAAAGTGAAAAAAGATGGGAGCTGGGAGTAAAAAGATGAATAATAGTGATGAAAAAGATAAAACAGAAGAAGAAGATGAAGAAGGAAAAGGAAAAAGAAGAGAACGAGAGAAGAAAGAGAAAAACAAAAAGAAAAAAGGAACAAGACTAAAAGAGATAAAAAGAAAAAAGGGGAAAAGAAGACGAAGAAAGTGTAGAAAATAGGAAAGAAAACAGGAAGGAAAGAAGGAATAAAAGGAAGTAAAAGAAAGAAGTATGGGAAAATAGAAGAAAAAGGAAAAAGTAAAGGAGAAGAGAAGTGGAAAGAGGGCAAGGGAGGAAGAAGAAGAAAAAGAAAAGGAAAAATAAAGAAAGAAGAAGAAGAAAACAAAGAGAATAACAAGAGAAAGATAGTAAACGGGAAAGACAAAGAAATGAGAAGAGGACAGAGAGAAGAAGGGTGGGTAAAAAGGGAAGGGAGAAAGAAGAAAGAGGAAGTAAAAGAGTGAAACAAATAAGATAGAGAGATGAAAATGGTGAGAGGTGAAAGGAATAAGAAAGGAATGGAACAAATAAGATAGAGCGATGAAAATGGTGAGAGGTGAAAGGAATAAGAAAGGAATGGAACGAATAAAGAGAAGAGAAATGATGAAAAGCGAAAGAAACAAGAAAGGAATGGAACGAATATGACAGCAAGAAGAAAAACTATGAAAAGGTGGACAAAAGAAGGAAATAAAACAGAGAGATGAAAATGGTGAGAGGTGAAAGGAATAAGAAAGGAATGGAACGAATAAAGAGAAGAGAAATGATGAAAGGCGAAAGAAACAAGAAAGGAATGGAACGAATATGACAGTAAGAAGAAAAACTATGAAAAGGTGGACAAAATAAGGGAATAAAACAAATGGGACAAAGAAACGACCAAAAGGTTACAATAAGGTTACGATGAAAAACAAAAAGAAGCCAAAAAAATTAATGAAAACCAACAAAGAACAACGAAAAACGAAGAAAAACAAATGAATGAAAAACCAACAAAAAACAAAAAAACAAACCAAACAAAAAACACAAACAAAAAACGATGAAAAACAAATGCAAAAAAGATGAAAGGACAAAAAAAGGGTGAAAGGTGAAAAAGAAGGAGGAAAAGGGGATGTGAGATTGTTACCTAGCGAGCTAAACTAGTATGAGAATCCTATAAACAAAAACCCTCAAAAGCCCTATGTAAACCTAAACATGTGCAAATTTAAGAATGTTAATAAAAAGAAAAAAGAAACTAGTAAGGGTGTAAATTTTGGCCTGGCCAAACATTAAATACCCTACACTGCAGTATTTTGAAAATTTTGCTTATATGGGAGGTGCCACTCCCTCTTGTCCGAGTACACCCACTTTTTGTTCAGAGCTTGCATTTATAGTTTTTAGTGTCAGAGTGAAATTTTGTTGGATTATCTCAAAAAACTCTTTCAGTATAGCATTTTGAATCTTTTGCTTATATGGGAGGTGCCACGCCCCCTTGTCTGATTTCACCCAATTTTTGCTGAGAGCTTTCATTTATAATTTTTAGTGTCTGAATCAAATTTGGTTCGAATATCTCAAAAAACGCTTTCAGTAAAGCGTTTTGAAGCTTTTGCTTATATGGGAGGTGCCACACCCTCTTGTGCGAGTACACCCAGTTTTTGTTCAGAGCTTGAATTTATAGTTTTTAGTGTCAGAGTGAACTTTAGTTGGATTATCTCAAAAAACTTTTTCAGTATATCATTTTGAAACTTTTGCTTATATGGGAGGTGCCACGCCCCCTTGTACGATTTCAACCAATTTTTGCCGAGAGCTTTCATTTATAATTTTTAGTATCTGAGTCAAAGTTGGTTCGAATATCTCAAAAAACGCTTTCTGTATAGCGTTTTGAAGCTTTTGCTTATATGGGAGGTGCCACGCCCTCTTGGCCGAATTCGCTCAGTTTTTTGTCAGAGCTTGCGCTTACAATTCGTAGTACTTATATGTATTGTGGTTGCATTGTCGTGAAAAATACTCCTAAAATTGCATTTTGAATATGATTTTTGTATGGGCGGTAGACGTGTCCGTTGACCGATTTTGCTCATTTTCAATCCCCCGAGCTAACTTTGACGACGGAGGCAGTATACCAAATTTCATTGAATTATCTTGCTCAGTTTTCCCAAAAAGTGTATTTCAACACACAGCCAGCCACCCAGCCAGCCAGCCAGCCAGCCACCCAGCCAGCCAGCCAGACAGACGGACATGGCTATATCGACTCAGGAGGTGACGCTGATCAAGAATATATATACTTTTCTATACCTGCCACGCCTGCGTTACAAACGGAAGGACAAAGTGAATATACCCTGGGTGTAGGGTATAAAAAGACGAGAAAAACTAGTCCCATATCTAAAGTTGTGACGCGTTGCTTTCTTGTTCAGAGGCGCAATAACTTTTCTACCAATAAAAAAAGCTTAAGAATATAAAGACCGATAAGCAAAGCTTAGTAAAGAAAACCTAACAAAAACCTAAAACTAGACGGGATATATACGTGTTGGACTACGGAACTTTCATGTTTGAGGTCCGGATAACTTGTAAGCCCACAAAAATGAAGGTGTTAAAGTGAGATAAAACCGGATGATCGTTATTCATGAGAGGGTACGCCAGAAATCACATATTTTTGAGAGGGTAAGCCTAAGAAATTTGGTGAATCATTAAATTGAGATGAATATATATATACCGGCATGGAATCATTAATGAGGAAACCATGTATTGGAAAGGATGAAAACACCAAATGACAAGGACCCACAAAAAACATGCTTAAATGGGAATCCCCAAAGAACAAGATCATGTAACCTAGAATAAAGAAGAAAGAACTAGTAAGGGTGTAAATTTTGGCCTGGCCAAAAAATAAATACCCTACACTGCAGTATTTTGAAAAGTTTGCTTATATGGGAGGTGCCACGCCCTCTTGTCCGAGTACACCCAGTTTTTGTTCAGAGCTTGCATTTATAGTTTTTAGTGTCAGAGTGAAATTTAGTTGGATTATCTCAAAAAACTCTTTCAGTATAGCATTTTGAATCTTTTGCTTATATGGGAGGTGCCACGCCCCCTTGTCTGATTTCACCCAATTTTTGCTGAGAGCTTTCATTTATAATTCTTAGTGTCTGAGTCAAATTTGGTTCGAATATCTCAAAAACCGCTTTCAGTATAGCGTTTTGAAGCTTTTGCTTATAAGGGAGGTGCCACGCCCTCTCGTCCGAATTCGCTCAAATTTTTATCAGAGCTTGCGCTTACAATTCGTAGTACTTATGTGTATTGTGGTTGCATTGTCGTGAAAAATACTCCTAAAATTGCATTTTGAATATAATATGTATGGGCGGTAGGCGTGTCCGTTGACTGATTTTGCTCATTTTCAATCCCCCGAGCTAACTTTGACGACGGAGGCAGTGTACCAATTTTCATTGAAATATCTTGCTCAGTTTTCCCAAAAAGTGTATTTCAACACACAGCCAGCCACCCAGCCAGCCAGCCAGCCAGCCAGCCAGCCACCCAGCCAGCCAGCCAGACAGACGGACATGGCTATATCGACTCAGGAGGTGACGCTGATCAAGAATATATATACTTTTCTATACCTGCCACGCCTCCTTCTCTGCGTTACAAACGGAAGGACAAAGTGAATATACCCTGGGTGTAGGGTATAAAAATGAACTAGTAAGGGTGTAAATTTTGGCCTGGCCAAACATTAAATACCCTACACTGCAGTATTTTGAAAATTTTGCTTCTATGGGAGGTGCCACGCCCTCTTGTCCGAGTACACCCAGTTTTTGTTCAGAGCTTGCATTTATAGTTTTTAGTGTCAGAGTGAAATTTAGTTGGATTATCTCAAAAAACTCTTTCAGTATATCATTTTGAAACTTTTGCTTATATGGAAGGTGCCACGCCCCCTTGTCCGATTTCACCCAATTTTGTTTGAGAGCTTTCATTTATAATTTTTAGTGTCTGAGTCAAATTTGGTTCGATTATTTCAAAAAACGCTTTCAATATAGCGTTTTGAAGCTTTTGCTTATATGGAAGGTACCACGCCCCCTTTTCCGAGTTTGCTCAGATTTTTTTTCAGAGCTTGCGGTTACAATATGTAGTATTTATGTGTATTTTAGTTGCATTGTCGTGAAAAATACTACTAAAATTGCATTTTGAATATATTTTTTGTATGGGCGGTAGGCGTGTCCGTTGACCGATTTTGCTCAATTTCAATCCCCCGAACTATCTTTGACAACGAAGGTTTTGCACCAAATTTCATTGAATTATCTTGCTCAGTTTTCCCAAAAAGTGTATTTCAACACACAGCACCCAGCCAGCCAGCCAGCCACCCAGCCAGCCAGCCAGCCAGACAGACGGACATGGCTATATCGACTCAGGAGGTGACGCTGATCAAGAATATATATACTTTCCTATACCTGCCACGCCTCCTTCTCTGCGTTACAAACGGAAGGACAAAGTGAATATACCCTGGGTGTAGGGTATAAAAAGGGAAAGACGCGTCGCGTTTTTGGTAGGCAAACAACCCGAACCAACGGGAGACACCTCAGTAGTAGACTCAAGAAGAGACTATACCTAAAAGCCCCGCGAGTCAAGGATGCTTGGTACCAAAAAACTGATGTGAAAAAGCCCTAAGTTTGTGTATATGCTAATATATACACAATCTAGTAGCATAAATATGCTGCAAAGCTACCTAACCACAACAGGCAAGAATAACGTAAGTAAATAAGCTGCACAGTAGAGTATAACATAAGGTGATCCAACTTAAGCATTATAACATATGATATATATATGTATGTCGTAAAAATGTATGTCAAGATAAAAACGCAATAAAAACGCTGTAAATCAATGTATTTTGTATATGATAAAAAGTCAAAGTGGTCAAAAAATAAGTAAAAGTGTAATACACACAGGGTAATAATAGGATGAAAGTTAAGTTAATATGTTAATTAAGAATTTAAAAACAATAACCAATAAGGATTGTAAATTTAACATTCTTGAAAACCAAAAATTTTTTCAAAAAATTTTTTAAAAAGAAATTTCAAAAATTGTAGTAGGCTAGAAAAAGAAGAAAATTTTTTGAAGTTTTGTATGTGTAAAACTTAACATTGGATTTTCAAGGCTAATAAAATATTTGAATTTTGAAAATTTAAAACGGCAAACAAGTAGAAAAAGTGAACAAGTGAATTTAATTTGAATTCGTACATTGAGTGAAGCACATGCGTCATTGCGTATTTATATGAGTTTATTGTCGTACGTTAAAAATTAAATTTATTTTAGAGAGTGAAATGTCCGGTCCAATAGGTAAAGAAATGGTTGTTAGGGATGAGGGTGTCGATGAATGTGTGGGTGTTGGTGTTGAAGATGTTGGTGCAGGAGGGGAGCTGCCTAACATTAACGAAGTGGTGCCACTAGAGGCAAGTTTACAGGGAAGGGGGGAGAGACTATCGGATGTAGCACATCAAAAAGAAAGGCCTTTGCTGATGTCAGCGGTAACTTTACCAAAAGCGGTACCAGGTGGGTTTAAAAATCTAACAGACATACCCGTAGATAGGGAAGTGGCGACCTTATTGAGTTTTGGTCCAAAATTTGTGCCTCCTAGCGTTCCAAATTTTGTAAATGTATTGGATGTAATGTCCTATTTAATAGAACGTTACAATAAGGTGCATAACGGCATAAAAGACTTTAGTCTGGTATATGCCGAAATAATGAGTTAACATTACCAAGATTTAAGTGAGGTCATAGACAGGAATAAGCATAATAGCTTAAAGGAGCAGATGTTTATGGAAATGCTGAAAACAACCCGGAAGTTCCTATCCACTTATAAACATTTATGTATTGTCCAATTGGACAAGAGTAAATGTACCGTGCTAATGACACGGGCCGATTATGAGGCAAAGATGTATGTATGGATAGATAAATGTGTTAAGGTTGGGGCCTATGAGCTGTATTTAGGTTTACTAGAAAAGGATATGAAACCTATGAAAGCAAAATTTAAGGCTATACAGAATAGATTGATGAAAGTTTATAAAACAGCGGACAACGGGGGTAAACCTTTTTCCCATAATTGCTTTATGGCTTTAAAAAGTTTTAAAGTTGAAGAAGCAAGTATGTCTATTCTATATGGTGTGGTAAAAGATCACAAACCTGAAGCGCCCTGTCGACCCATATGTTGTACAATTGGGTGGGTAACCTATCCATTACAACAATTAAATAATGAAGTGTTACTCAAAGTGTTGAGTAAAATTTGTCACGTCGTAACGTACATAATGTTGATGATGTGGTATTAGATTTATATAAAATACCGATATGTGCCGGATGGGTCTTCGTGAAATTTGACGTTGAAAATATGTATCCAAGTATGAATACATCAGAAATAATGCGTTTATTAAAGGAAATATATAGTACATCTTGGTTTAAAGAGAAGTGTGGGATGGACACTAATCTATTATTAACATGTGTGCGTTATTGTTTTGAGGACGCTAATTATTTTAAGTTTGACGATAAGATCTATAGGCAGACAAGGGGCTTACCGCAGGGTGCATGCGATTCAGGCTTATTATTGGCCACAATTCTACTTGACTATTATTTAAGCCTGTATGAATTAGAGTTATTTGTGCAGAGTAAAATAGTGCACTGGTGGAAGTATGTAGACGACATTTTGGTCTACATGCCACTGGAAAATGTGGAAAGGTTTCAGAATACGTTTTTTGAACGTACTGGATTAAGATTGACCGTTGAGGAGGAAGAGTTAGGAGAATCGCTGTGTAAGATATCATTCTTGGATATTGAAGTGGCAAGACGAGTTGATAAAATATTTACTCGTATGTATAAAAAAGAATGTGTATCACAGCGAATGATGCATTATTTGTCAAACTATCGTCGTTCAACACATAAAGACACCATTGTAGAATTGTTAAAGAAGCGCTTGTTGCGAACAAGTAATATATATTTACTTGAAGATGTTGGTAAGCTCATGTTGCAATGTAGGGATAACGAATATCCCGTGATAATGTTGAGGCAAATTTTTCACGAAACGATAGAGAAAAATTTGGAAGAACTAGAACAAATTCTAGAAAAGAATGAGTATTCAAAGGTTGTGGAGAAAAATGCTTATATGGTGAGAATGAGAATAAATATTCTAAAAGAATATAATGTGTCTTTGCAGTATCATGGGTCCACATTGGTGGTTCATAAAGTAGAGAAACCAAGGAGAATATCAATGCATTCCAGTACAACATACTATGTATGCGAAGAGTTTAGCAGTTTCTTGGTTAAAGTATTTGCCAAGTATAAACTAGGCTATCCAACTTTTACCAAATATAACACATTGTATAAATTATTAAATATGACCTTAAAAAATGTGAAGGGGTCAGAGTCAAAAATTACCGAACAGGTATATGTAGCTGTGTGTGCTACTTGTAAAACCCACTTTATTATAGTGCGGACAACGACAAAAGAGGTCATATTAAGTACCGCCCTGAATAGTCCAGGAACGGCTCTGAATGAGCATTCTGTGCGATTAAAGCACAATGATTACAGTTTTGGGTTCTATATGTCTTCGCAGCACATGTCTGCAAGTGTAAAACAATATGTGTATAAAGTGTTGTACGACGCGTTGGGGGTGGATGTAATAGAGTTCGAAAAAATTACCATATTACCACGCTACATTAAATATGTGGCCCAACAAAGTATAAAAACTATGGTTAAGGCCATGGTAAGGAAACGATAAAGGCAATTAATATGAGGAGGAGGTAACGGTATTTAGACAACTAAAGGAAAGAGGAAAATGATGGAAAAGTGAACAAAAAATAAAAGGAAAAAATGGGAAAGAAGTGGAACAAATAAGGCAAAGAGCAGAAAAAATGATGAAGAAATGAAAAAATAATAAAATGATGAGAAAGTGAAAAAAATAATAATATAATAAGAGAGGGATGGAACGAATGAAACAGAGAGGAGAAACAATGATGAAAAAATGGAATAAGAAAGGAAACAAACAAGGTAGAGGGAAGAAAAAAGATGGAAAAGAGGAGTAAGAAAGATATAAAACAAAAAACAATGAAAATAAGATCGAAAAAGCAAAAAAGAAAGAAAAGGAAAACGAAAAAGGAATGGAAGAAAATGAAACAGAGAGAAGAAAAATGATGAAAGAAATAAGAAAGGAATGGAACAAATAAGTCAGAGAGGAGAAAAAATTAAGAAAAATGGAATAAGAAAGGAAACAAGCAGGACGAAAAAAACAAAAAGCAAAAAACGACAAAAAAAGTACAATAAAAACAAACATAAAAAGAAGCCGAACAATTTTGTGACCCCGAGAAAAAACTAAACTGAAGAGAAACAAATGAAAAGGGATAAAATAAACGAGAAGGAGTGAAAATGTGAGAAAGAAGAAAGTGAGAAATGGATGAGGACAGCGAAAAAAGAAGAAAGAGAAAAAAGAAGAAAAAGAAGTGAAAATGTGAGAAAGAAGAAAGTGAGAAATGGATGAGGACAGCGAAAAAAGAAGAAAGAGAAAAAAGAAGAAAAAGAAAAAGAAAAAAGAAGAAAGAAGAAGTAAGGAAGAAAAAGAAAAAGAAAAAGAAAGATGAAGAAAACAGAAGAAGCAAGAAAAAGAAAAAGAAGGAGTACAAAGAAGTAAAAGAAAGAGGTATGGGAAATAAAAGAAAAAGTTATGGGAAAATAAAAGAAAAAGGAAACTAGTGAGGGTGTAAATTTTGGCCTGGCCAAAAAATAAATACCCTACACTGCAGTATTTTGAAAATTTTGCTTATATGGGAGGTGCCACGCCCTCTTGTCCGAGTACACCCAGTTTTTGTTCAGAGCTTACATTTATAGTTTTTAGTGTCAGAGTGAAATTTAGTTGGATTATCTCAAAAAACTCTTTCAGTATAGCATTTTGAATCTTTTGCTTATATGGGAGGTGCCACGCCCCCTTGTACGATTTCAACCAATTTTTGCTGAGAGCTTTCATTTATAATTTTTAGTGTCTGAGTCAAAGTTGGTTCGAATATCTCAAAAAACGCTTTCAGTATAGCGTTTTGAAGCTTTTGCTTATATGGGAGGTGCCACGCCCTCTTGTCCGAATTCGCTAAGTTTTTTATCAGAGCTTGCGCTTACAATTCGTAGTATTTATGTGTATTGTGGTTGCATTGTCGTGAAAAATACTCTTAAAATTGCATTTTGAATATAATTTTTGTATGGGCGGTAGGCGTGTCCGTTAACCGATTTTGCTCATTTTCAATCCCCCGAGCTAACTTTGACGACGGAGGCAGTGTACCAAATTTCATTGAATTATCTTGCTCAGTTTTCCCAAAAAGTGTATTTCAACACACAGCCAGCCACCCAGCCAGCCAGCCAGCCAGCCAGCCAGCCAGCCAGCCAGCCAGCCACCCAGCCAGCCAGCCAGACAGACGGACATGGCTATATCGACTCAGGAGGTGACGCTGATCAAGAATATATATACTTTTCTATACCTGCCACGCCTCCTTCTTTGCGTTACAAACGGAAGGACAAAGTGAATATACCCTGGGTGTAGGGTATAAAAACAAAGGAAAGGAGGAGTGAAAAAAAGGCAAAGGAGGAAGAAGAAGAAAAAGGAAAAAAGAAAGAAGAAAAAGGAAAAAAGAAAGAAAAAGTAGAAGAAAAACAAGGAGAGCAACAAGAGAAAGATGGTAAACGGGAAAAGACGAAGCAAAGCGAAGAGGAAAGAGAGATGAAGGGGGCGTAAAGAGGGAAAGGAGAGAGAAAAAAAGGGAGAAGAAAGGAGGAGGGGGAGCAAAAGAAAAGAAAAGGGAAAATAAAGAAAAAAGAAAGAAGAAGGAGAGGAAGGAGAAAAGAAGAAAAAAGAAGAAGAAGGGAGGAAGAAAGAAGAAGTGAAAGAAATAAGGAAGGGATGGAACGAATAAGGCATAGAGAAGAAGAAGTGATGAAAAATAGAACAAAAAAGAAAAAATAAGAAAGAAAGAGAGAAAAAAGGAAGAAAGGAGAAGAAAGACAAAAGAAGAAAAACTAAAAGAAAGAAAAAGACGACAGAGGAAGGAAGGAGAACAGGAAGAAGAACAAATAGAAGAAAGAGGAAATAAAAGAGTGGAATGAATAAGACAGAGAGATGAAATTGGTGAGAGGTGAAAGGAATAAGAAAGGAATGAAACGAATACGACAAAGAGAAGAAGAAAAATTATTATGAAAATAGGAAAAGAACAAAAAGAAGAAGAAGGAAGAATCGAATAAGACAAATAAAAGAGAAATGATGAAAGGTGAAAGAAACAAGAAAGGAATGAAACGAAATATGACAGTAACAAGAAAAACCATGAACAAATGGACATAAGAAGGGAATAGAACAAATAGGACGAAAAAGCGACAAAAAAGGTTACAATGAAAACAAAAAGAAGCTGAAAAAATTAATGAAAACCAACCAAAAACAACGAAAAAACGAAGAGAACAAATGAATGAGAAAGGTCAAAAAACATAAACAAAAAACGAAGAAAAAACGAAGAAAACAAATGATAAAAAGATGAAGAGACAAGAAGGAGTGAAAGGTGAAAAGGAAGAAAGAAAAGGGGGAGAAAACACATGTAAAAAAGAATGACGAGACAATACAGAGTGAAAGGTGAAAAAGAAGAAAGAAAAAAAGGGTGGAAGAAAAAGAAAGAAAAAGTGGACATAAGAAGGGAACAGGACAAATAGGACGAAAAAGCGACAAAAAGGTTACAATGAGAACAAAAAGAAGCTAAAAAAATGAAGGAAAACCAACCAGAAACAACGAAAAAACGAAGAGAACAAATGAATGAGAAAGGTCAAGGAACATAAACAAAAAACGAAGAAAAAACGAAGAAAACAAATGATAACTAGTAAGGGTGTAAATTTTGGCCTGGCCAAAAAATAAATACCCTACACTGCAGTATTTTGAAAAGTTTGCTTATATGGGAGGTGCCACGGCCTCTTGTCCGAGTACACCCAGTTTTTGTTCAGAGCTTGCATTTATAGTTTTTAGTGTCAGAGTGAAATTTAGTTGGATTATCTCAAAAAACTCTTTCAGTATAGCATTTTGAATCTTTTGCTTATATGGGAGGTGCCACGCCCCCTTGTCTGATTTCACCCAATTTTTGCTGAGAGCTTTCATTTATAATTCTTAGTGTCTGAGTCAAATTTGGTTCGAATATCTCAAAAAACGCTTTCAGTATAGCGTTTTGAAGCTTTTGCTTATATGGGAGGTGCCACGCCCTCTTGTCCAAATTCGCTCAAATTTTTATCAGAGCTTGCGCTTACAATTCGTAGTACTTATATGTATTGTGGTTGCATTGTCGTGAAAAATACTCCTAAAATTGCATTTTGAATATAATTTTTGTATGGGCGGTAGGCGTGTCCGTTGACCGATTTTGCTCATTTTCAATCCCCCGAGCTAACTTTGACGACGGAGGCAGTGTACCAATTTTCATTGAATTATCTTGCTCAGTTTTCCCAAAAAGTGTATTTCAACACACAGCCAGCCACCCAGCCAGCCAGCCAGCCAGCCAGCCAGCCAGCCAGCCACCCAGCCAGCCAGCCAGACAGACGGACATGGCTATATCGACTCAGGAGGTGACGCTGATCAAGAATATATATACTTTTCTATACCTGCCACGCCTCCTTCTCTGCGTTACAAACGGAAGGACAAAGTGAATATACCCTGGGTGTAGGGTATAAAAAGATGAAGAGACAAAAAGGAGTGAAAGGTGAAAAAGAAGAAAGAAAAGTGGGAGAAGAAAAAGAAAGAGAAAGTGAAAAAAGATGGGAGCAGGGAGTAGAAAGATGAATAGTGATGAAAAAAATAAATAAAACGGAAAAAGAAGATGAAGAAGGAAAAGGAAAAAGAAGAGAACGAGAGAAGAAAGAGAAAAACAAAAAAAAAAAGGAAAAAGATTAAAAGAGATAAAAAGAAAGGAAAAAGGGGAAAAGAAGACGAAGAAAGTGTAGAAAATAGGAAAGAAAACAGGAAGGAAAGAAGGAATAAAAGGAAGTAAAAGAAAGAAGTATGGGAAAAAAGAAAAAGGAAAAAGTGAAGGAGAAGAGAAGTGAAAAGAGGGCAAAGGAGGAAGAAGAAGAAAAAGAAAAGGAAAAAGAAAGAAAGAAGAAGAAGAAAACAAAAAGAATAACAAGAGAAAGATAGTAAACGGGAAAGACAAAGAAAAGAGAAGAGGACAGAGAGAAGAAGGGGGGTAAAAAGGGAAGGGAGAAAGAAGAAAGAGGAAGTAAAAGAGTGAAACAAAAAAGATAGAGAAATAAAACTGGTGAGAGGTGAAAGGAATAAGAAAGGAATGGAGCAAATAAGATAGAGAGATGAAAATGGTGAGAAGTGAAAGGAATAAGAAAGGAATGGAACGAATAAAGAGAAGAGAAATGATGATAGGCGAAAGAAACAAGAAAAAAATGGAACGAATACGACAAAAAACACAAACAAAAAACGATGAAAAACAAATGAAAAAAGATGAAGGGACAAAAAAGGGGTGAAAGGTGAAAAAGAAGGAGGAAAAGGAGAAGAAGGAAAAGAAGGAAAAGTGAAAAAAGATGGGGGCAGGGAGTAGAAGAAGAATAGTAATGATGATGAAAAAGGGTACAAACAGAAGAAGAAGAGGAAAAGGAAAAAAGAAAAGGAAAGAGATCGAGAAAAGAAAGAGAAAACAAAAAGAAAAAACAAAAAGAAAAAGGAAGGAGGAATAGATTAAGAGAGATAAAAAGAAATAGGGAAGAAAAACGAAGAAAGAGTATAGAAAAACAAAGATAGAAAGGGAGAGGGAATGTGAAAAAGAAGGGAACAAACTGAGAGGAGAAGATAGGGAGAAGAAGAAGGGAGAGAGAGAGAAAAAAACAGAAAAAAGAACGGAAGAAAAAGGAGTAAGAAGAAGGAAGAAAGAGAAAGAAACAGAACGACGAGAAAAAAGAAAGAACAAAGGAAGAAAAAGAAACCTGAAGAAGGAGAAGGGAGGGGGAAAGAATAAAGAAATAATAATAAACCGATGGAAGAAGAATAATACGAAAAAGAAAAAGAAGAGAAGATAGTATAACCGGGAAGGAAAAGTTGATGTAGGAAAGGGGCAGAAAAAAGAATAAAGAGTGGAAAACAGAGAAGGGATGGAAAAAAGACCAGAAGTAAAAAAGCAATAGGAAGACTACAGAAAGAGCTAAGAGAGAGAGAGAAAGAGAGAAAAAAAGGAAAACGTAAGCAAAACGAGAGAAAAAAGACCTGGAAAAGTGAATAATGAGAAAAATAAGAATGGACGAAGAAACTAGTAAGGGTGTAAATTTTGGCCTGGCCAAAAAATAAATACCCTACACTGCAGTATTTTGAAAGTTTTGCTTATATGGGAGGTGCCACTCCCATTGTCCGAGTACACCCAGTTTATGTTCAGAGCTTGCATTTATAGTTTTTAGTGTCAGAGTGAAATTATTTGGATTATCTCAAAAAACTCTTTCAGTATAGCATTTTGACTCTTTTGCTTATATGGGAGGTGCCACGCCCCCTTGTCTGATTTCACCCAATTTTTGCTGAGAGCTTTCATTTATAATTCTTAGTATCTAAGTCAAATTTGGTTCGAATATCTCAAAAAACTCTTTCAGTATAGGGTTTGAAGCTTTTGCTTATATGGGAGGTGCCACGCCCTCTTGTCCGAATACACCCAGTTTTTGTTCAGAGCTTGCATTTATAGTTTTTAGTGTCAGAGTGAAATTTAGTTGGATTATCTAAAAAAACTTTTTCAGTATAGCATTTTGAAACTTTTGCTTATATGGGAGGTGCCACTCCCATTGTCCGAGTACACCCAGTTTATGTTCAGAGCTTGCATTTATAGTTTTTAGTGTCAGAGTGAAATTTAGTTGGATTATCTCAAAAAACTCTTTCAGTATAGCATTTTGACTCTTTTGCTTATATGGGAGGTGCCACGCCCCCTTGTCTGATTTCGACCAATTTTTGCTGAGAGCTTTCATTTATAATTTTTAGTGTCTGAGTCAAAGTTGGTTCGAATATCTCCAAAAACGCTTTCAGTATAGCGTTTTGAAGCTTTTGCTTATATGGGAGGTGCCACGCCCTCTTGTCCGAATTCACTCAGTTTTTTATCAGAGCTTGCGCTTACAATTCGTAGTACTTATGTGTATTGTGGTTGTATTGTCGTGAAAAATACTCCTAAAATTGCATTTTGAACATAATTTTTGTATGGGCGGTAGGCGTGTCCGTTGACCGATTTTTCTCATTTTCAATCCCCCGAGCTAACTTTGACGACGGAGGCAGTCTATCAAATTTCATTGAATTACCTTGCTCAGTTTTCCCAAAAAGTGTATTTCAACACACAGCCAGCCACCCAGCCAGCCAGCCAGCTAGCCAGCCAGCCACCCAGCCAGCCAGCCAGACAGACGGACATGGCTATATCGTCTCAGGAGGTGACGCTGATCAAGAATATATATACTTTTCTATACCTGCCACGCCTCCTTCTCTGCGTTACAAACGGAAGGACAAAGTGAATATACCCTGGGTGTAGGGTATAAAAATGAGGGAAAAATAAACTAGTAAGGGTGTAAATTTTGGCCTGGCCAAAAATAAATACCCTACACTGCAGTATTTTGAAAATTTTGCTTATATGGGAGGTACCACGCACTCTTGTCCGAGTACACTCAGTTCTTGTTCAGAGCTTGCATTTATATTTTTTAGTGTCAGAGTGAAATTTAGTTGGATTATCTCAAAAAACTTTTTCAGTATAGCATTTTGGAACTTTTGCTTATATGGGAGGTGCCACGCCCCCCTGTACGATTTCAACCAATTTTTGCTGAGAGCTTTCATTTATAATTTTTAGAGTCTGAGTCAAATTCGGTTTGAATATCTCAAAAAACGCTTCCAGTATAGCGTTTTGAAGCTTTTGCTTATATGGGAGGTGCCACGCCCTCTTGTCCGAATTCGCTCAGTTTTTTATCAGAGCTTGCGCTTACAATTCGTAGTATTTATTTGTATTGTGGTTGCATTGTCGTGAAAAATACTCCTAAAATTGCATTTTGAATATATTTTTTGTATGGGCGGTAAGCGTGTCCGTTGACCGATTTCGCTCATTTTCAATCCCCCGAGCTAACTTTGACGACGGAGGCAATGTACCAAATTTCATTGAATTATCTGGCTCAGTTTTCCCAAAAAGTGTATTTCAACACACAGCCAGCCAGCCAGCCACCCAGCCAGCCAGCCAGCCAGCCAGCCAGCCAGCCAGACAGTCGGACATGGCTACATCGACTCAGGAGGTGACGCTGATCTAGAATATATATACTTTTCTATACCTGCCACGCCTCCTTCTCTGCGTTACAAACGGAAGGACAAAGTGAATATACCCTGGGTGTAGGGTATAAAAAGCGGAAGAATAAAAACGAAAATGAGAAACAGAAAAAACAAAGGGGAGAAAGAAAAACACAAAAAGGTGTAGGAAAAGAATAAAGAAATAAGCTAACAGGGTGAAGAGAGATGAAGGAAAAGAATAGGGAAATAAGCTAACAGGGTGAAGAAAGAAAAACAAAAAGAAGAAAGAAAAGGAAGAAGAAGAAATAAGTATTAGGGTGAGGAAGAAAAAAGAAAAAGGAAAGAGTGAAGAAAAAAATGGAGAAAAAAATAAAGAAATAAGCTAACAGGGTGAAAAGAGATGAAGGAAAAGAATAGGGAAATAAGCAAACAGGGTGAAGAAAGAAAAACAAAAAGAGGAAAGAAAAGGAAGAAGAAGAAATAAGTATTAGGGTGAGGAAGAAAAAAGAAAAAGGAAAGAGTGAAGAAAAAAATGGAGAAAAAAATGAAGAAAAAGTAGAAGAGAGGGTTAGAAAGGAGAGAACCGAGAAAAAATGACACATTGGAGAAGGAAAGTGGCTAAGAAAAAGCGTAAAAAGTGTTATGGACTTGCGTGCTGGTCTACTAAACGTTTTACATAAAATGTCAATTTTTGCTTAATGCACTAACCTAACCTGCTGGTAACACTGGCACGCTGGCGGTAGCGCGGCTAGAGCTCGCCGGATGGGGTGGGACTTGCCAAACAGGAAAGTGTGTCAACAAACCAACGCATTCCAACAAAAAAAATAAAATCGTGCCAGATTTAACACACTCTATACTCACTGTCACTTCACGTTTCTCCACACGATCCAGTTTTAAATTTAAAATCTCTCACAGTACGCTGGTAGACGGACTTAGCTGGTATTCTTCCGTCTAGGACTGCCCTCCCTCACATGACCCTACTTGGCCAACCATGGTGACCATCTTCCCAGATGCCGATCACCCCACAAAGTTAAAATAACACAATCACATTACCTGACCATACCTACGCCAGTTTTAGTTTCTTAAGCGAACATTTTTCTTGTTCGCATTGAAGGCACAAATCGAATTTTCATTAAATTCATTATAATAAACTGATTTTATTCTACCCCGATCATCTCGGGTGGCTTATACGGGTTATCAAATTACAATTGTTCTAACAATCATGTTTCATTTCTCTTTTTAATCCAAAATAAAAACTTTGCTGAAGGCAAAGAGTATACTCAGCATCAACAAAACTTATTCATAAGATTATTATGAAACAAATATAAACCAATATACTATATTACTGACTTCATCATATGCTGAGTGAATGATTATCTATCTAATTGAAAATATATCTTAACTTAGAGGTAATTAAACAATATGAAATATCAAGTAGTAAACTTGAAGTTTTACTATTTTAATTTTACTCTTTTCACCGAAATTTCATTAGAATTAGAAACGAGAGTAAATTTCTGATTTTCATGAAATGTATTTTAATTCAGTCGCAAGTGCAGTTAATATACTTCAAATTTAAAAGGATATTTTCATTTGTAATCTTAAACCATTTTTATAATCATGTGCACCCTAAACTCGTATCCTTTTTCCCTACTTATGTTTTTCTCAAACGTTTACTAAATACTAAATACCTTATCCTGCCTAATTTAGCGCTAAATGAGGGAACCAGGGTATCTAAGGTTTTACTATAATACCAATGAATTAAATGTAAATGATAGCTTATAAAAAAGGATGCCAGTTAAGTGCAGAGATTAAACTATTAATGATAAAAATAGCATATTGACTTAAATGCGTTTAATTAACATTAATGACTTTAATTTTATGCGTTTGACATTTTTTATTTAAATATTTAAAAAAAAAAAGTACTGATCTAAATCAAAATTTAGGTATTCAAGAAATGTTTTATAGTATATTTAATATATATGAATCAAATTTTATAGTTACAACTCCGCTGTCGTCAACCTCGCTGAAACTATCGCCTACTCGGGACTGGCCATCGGTTTAGATGCTGGTTCTGTCTCCTAATTCTAGCGTTGCTGTTGATCTCGTTCTTCGATGTTGCATTTGCTTATTTGTTATTTTATTTGCTTTTTATTATTTTATATTATTTTACATTTATTTTGGTTTTAGCCGTAAGTCCTTAAGTTATTTGTGTTTTCTTTCGTTAGCTTTGTTTAATTTCTTTTTTTTTTTGGTCTTTTCTTTTACTTCATTATTTTATTGTAAGGATTACCAAATTTTACTATTTATTTCATTGTTTGACGTCACTATTTATTTTATTATTTTCGTGACCCGCCATTTTACTCAATTTCAGTGTCACAATTTCAATTTCGACCACATATAATTAAGACACGTCACTGGAGCGCTAGGGCTGAAACCCACGTGTCATTTAATTTCCTTCTAGCACAAGGAGCGCTAGGGCTCCACAGCTGTCGTTCCTTATTCTGCGTGCGGAGAACTTCCAAAAACTTATTCGAGTATGTAAAGATGGAGTCGGCTTTTCATTTAATTTTACGTTCGTTCGGTTGCTGGTAGCTGGGATACAGCACAAAAAGACAAGAGCAATATGGCTGCCAACAGTGAAAGTCGCAGTGAAAAATTGCAACTCACACGCGATCTTCGTAATTATTCAAGAGCTTGTTTATTTTTTTTTTTTAGTGCAATCACTGGGTTATTATTAATTTTGTTATTTAAAAATGCACCGATTTACTAATTTTGTGTAAACCGACCTCTGTGTTATTCTGTTTGATACGTATTTTTCCTTTTTCTCGGCTCAGAGAACAAACTTTTTATTCGACCACCACCGGCAACCGGAAAAACGAACCAAAAAGAAACGAGTTTCTTTTTTTCTTCGATAACTCTGCTATCGGGGCTGTTCACTTTGGTGGCATTTAGCAGTGTCATTATTGTTTTATACCTTACGCTGGTTTTTACCCTGTTCACATGCGACCGATTATGACCCTACGTGCACATGACAGACCCAGTGATCTGGAGAGTCATCCTTGCTCGAGAGGTAAATGGGAAACAGTGCACCAACTATTTTTATCATGATGTGTTTCCTCAATGCTTGCAAAGTCTACTGTCTTAGGTCCCTCGCATGAAAGATTCCTAATGCCTTTCCTTGTAGATCTTCGATTTCGTATAAGCTGTTTCCTACTGCTTTCACGACTCGACATTTTAAAAATCTTTTTGTCAGCTTAGCACTTATTTGCTTTCCGAAATCACTTAATTGGAAATTCCGCCGGTAAACTTCTTGTCCAGGCTTAAACTTGATTTTCCGACACTTCAGATTATACTTTTTCGCGCTGTTCTCATAGGACTTGTGCAATTGTATGCGTATCTTTCTTCTAATTAAATCTTGTTTCACTGAATTTGGTGTTACTAATACCTCTGGATCACTGAGAGCACCTAACTTCCGAGCAATTTTATATGTGCTCGCATGAGTAATCATATTACTCCCAAAAAGTGCAAAGTAAGGCGTCATGCCTATCGATGAGTGTACCGATGATCGCAGCGCGCATTCAATTTCGGACAGATGTTTATCCCAGTGTCTCTGTTCTTTATCTAAATAAGCCCGGATGGCGGCAAGAATCGATTGGTTGACCCTTTCGGAGGCGTTTGCCTGTGGTGCATAGTTTGCTGTTCTTATATGGTTAATCCCAAAGGTGACAATCATCTCGGCAAATTCTTTTCCCGTAAACTGTACTCCATTATCTGACATAATTGTTTCAGGGGTCCCAAATTTATGAAAAATTTCGGATATTAAAAACCGTATTACATTTTTGGCGGTTGCTTTAGTCATGGCCTTTAAAAACGTAAATTTTGTGAAATAATCCAAAACTATAAAAATGTATGAATTCTGGTTCGTTGATCTGACATATGGCCCCAGGAAGTCAATGTAAATTTTTTGGAAAGGTCGTTCAACCTGCGACTCTTTACCCATAGGAGGCCTTAATATAGCATTACACGGCTTGCATTCTTTACAAGTCTGACAATTCTTTACAAAATCTCTGATTTGAATATTCATATTTGGCCAATAGAAATACTCTTTTATACGTTTTAAAGTTTTCGTAAACCCACCATGAGAAACTTCAGGAGGATTATGTGCTTGCTCAATAATGGCGTGCGTAAGCGGAACTGGTACCCACAGTTTCCAGGCGAAATCTTCACTTTCCGGTATACCATCATAGTGTACAGTTCGTTTATATGCAATTCCGTCCACTACTTTTAAATCAGGTAGCTGTGTTTGGTTTTTTTCAATTGTACTCAATAACTCTTTATATGGCTCACTATGGAATTCAGGTGACTCAAGGTCTATAAATGCGTTTATTTGGCAACTTATTTCGTCCATGTCATAACGAGACAATGTGTCAGGAACAATGTTATTGGAACCTTTCCGGTGTAAAATGTTGAAACTAAACCCTTGAAGATACAGACTCCAGCGCGCTAATCGACTTGTCAAGTCTTTGTGTGACATAAGCCACTTAAGACTTGAGTGGTCAGTTATCACGCTAAACTGCATCAGTTCGATGTATGCTCGGAACTTAGTTATTGCCATTACTACCGCTAAGCACTCCCGTTCGGTCACTGAATAATTTTTCTGTGCCGCTGTTAGCTTATGTGAGTAGTACGCGATTGGATGTTCGCCTTCATCATTATCCTTTTGGAAAAGAACACCGCCAACACCAATGTTGGAGGCGTCACACTGTACATAGAATTGTTTTTCAAAATCTGGTTGAGAGAGCACAGGACTGGAGATTAATGCATCTTTTAATTTGTCAAAGGCCGCTTTTGCCTCGTCATTAAAATTAAAGTTTTTAGCTTTTTTCAGCGTGTCAAAAATCGGAGCTGCAATAGTAGCATAGTCCCTTATAAAGCGGCGGTACCATCCAGTGGCCCCCATAAAGCTGCGAACCTGCTTAGGTGTTTTGGGATATGTATACCGTCTAATTGCTTGAACTTTCTCCGGGTCAGGCCTCAATTTGCCTTCACCAATTATGTATCCTAGATACTTTAATTCACGACAGCAGAACTTCGACTTAGCCACATTTATGGTTAAGTTTGCTTTGGACAACAATTGTGCTACTATTTCTAACTTTTGGACATGGCTCTCGAAATCCGAAGAAACGACCAACAAATCGTCCAGATATATAAACACTCTTTCACGTAAGTATGCTGGCACCACTTTATCCATTAACCGACATAACCTTTGGGCCGCGTTGCACAGCCCAAAAGGCATGACGGTGAATTGATAAAGTGGGCGTCCTGGCACTGTAAATGCGGTCTTTTCCCTGCTACTTTCGGCAAGAGGGATCTGCCAGAAGGCATCCTTCAAGTCGATACTGGATATGTAGTGTGTGTCACCAAGTCGGCTGAGTAGTCCCTCAATGTGAGGGAGTGGATAGGCGTCCTTCACTGTGAGTGCATTGAGCCGGCGAGCATCAAGGCAAAGTCTACATTTTTCTCCCTTTCGTACAAAGGCAACTTTATTATTCCAAGGACTTTCGCTTGGCTCAATGACTCCCAGTGAAAGCATCCTATCCAGCTCCGCAAACATGAGTTCTTGGACTGCCGGTGAAACAGGATAATGCTTGTCTTTAATAGGCACCTCATCGCCAGTATCTATATAATGTTTTTCTAGTGACGTTTTGCCAAGTCCTTTTTTAGTAAAACATGGAAATTTCGAAGTAACTCTCTCAAGCTGTACTTGTTGTTCGTCTGTCAACACATGCATCTTTGGCAAACTCGCATCGGTAATCTCTTCATAAAGAGAAATATTATTTGTTGTAATGCTGTCGAGATTAAGTCGCATCAGGTTGAAAATTTTTATAAAGTCTACTCCCAAGAAAAGCTCTCTTTTTAGTGAGGGTACTAAATAGAAAAATAGTTCATTATCTTTATTGTTGAATTTAATGGTTGTTTTTACACGCCCAATAATATCGTGCATCCGACCGTCGGCAGTTTTGATAAAAGACTTAAAATTAAAAATAGGTAAATTTAGGTTTTCCACTACTTCAAGGCAATTTTTCCCCAGACATGAAACTGTGGCTCCGCTGTCCAACAGACCTTCAATTGTTTGTCCATTAATTTCAATTTTGGTGTAAAAACGACTGTCTTCACCCTCATAAAGCTCCGCCGCTGATATTTCCATCCTTTTATTTTTACGTAATTTATACCTGGTTCGGGTCTTTTCAATTTTTGTAGGTCTTTCAAAAAAAATCTTATTTCTCGTTTCCTCATACTCTTTTAGTCGAACATGTAGGGGTTTAATTTTCCTAAATTTCACTTCATCCGATTTTGTTGTTTTATGATTTTTTCGCAAAATTTTATACGTTTCTGCGATTTGGACCTGCCGGTCTTCAGTTTGCGTTGCTTGACTTCTTACTGGGTGTTGGTTTGAGTCGAACGCGAACTCCCAGTTTTCGTTGCGTTCGTCTTGCGGTTTTCCTTGCATCTAGTGCAATCGGGACTGTAAAAATCATCCATGCCACATTTGTAACAGAACACTCTCCGTTCAGCTGTGCAATCTACAAAGTGATGGCCACTCTGCTTACAGTTCCAGCACTGGACACTGCGAGTAGGGGAGATAGCGTCTATTTCATATTTTACGTCCATTAAAACATTTTCGTACTCCAGTTCATGAGCGTGTGCTACCCTTGGAGTATACTTTAAAGTCTGTTGATACATCTGTCGTTGGTGATTCAAATGTGTTTCCGCTTTTTTACAAGCTCTGCAAAATTCATTTAATCTTTGAATTGGCATTGCGAATAACAATTGTGACATTTCTTTCCTTATGTTATTCCGCATTATCTCTACCAAGTCTTGTTCCGATATTGGACAACGTTGTTGATTTCGCAGAGTCATTACTGCTTGATAAAAATCGTCGAATGTCTCATCTCTTTGTTGTCTCCTATCCATTATTTGTCGTTGTATATCTAAATCGTTTTCGTGTCTCCTGAATTGTGTGCTCAGTGCTTCTCGAAGTGCATACCAATTTGTTATTGGGTTTAAACGTCGATAATTCCAAAACCATTGCGCAGCGTTTCCAGTGAGCAAGCTATGGAAATTACGAATAACTTCTGCCCATGGATATCTGTAGTCATCACACAAGGTTTCAACTCGAAACACGAATTCGTCAACGCTGATTGTCTTCATTGTTCCGTCGAACTTAAATCCCCATTTATCCATGTCCAAGCGTCGCTCCTGGAATGAATATACAACCGGATTCTGTGCATCTTGCTGGTTCAATGGTAACGAAAAGGTATTCGTTGGGTGTTGGCTACTTCGCGGGTTGTACATCGATGGTCTCGGTGGTGGATCCGCCATGCCATTGTGTTGTGGTCTCACAAAATGTTGGCGTTGTTGTTGACCTAATGTTTGCTGCCACTGCTGTGTATACCGTGTTTGTTGTGTTTGCTGTTGCGAGAAATCCGTTGCCTGATTGCTCAGTATTCCAGCCCCCTGACTCTGTTGTGCGTTAGATGCTGGCCAAGCCAAAGTGCTTCCTGACGAAGGTGGTGGTGGTAGTGTTGTAGCTGCTTCATTCGCCGGTAACTGAACATTCTGTTGAAGTGTCATTGATGCCAGACTTTCTGTTATCAATTGAGGTACCAAGTTTTGTAGTCGTTGTTCTAAGTTACGCATCATCTCAACTTGAGCTAATCCTATGGACGATTGTACATATCCGCGTAAATCAATTTGTCGTGCGTTAGGTGTTCTTCCGGATGTCGAATTTCTATGGTTTCCTTGTACTCCTGGTGGTTGTTGATTGAACTCTCTGCGTACATTTAACGCCGTTAGGCTACTAAACTCTGGTGAAGTTATCGTACTGGTGTTGGATGGGATAGATCCTTGAGAAGTATTTCGGTCTTCAGCAAAAGATTGGTGCAATGCTGTTGTGGTCATGGTAGTTATATTAGCTGTCGTTATTATTGGTGGTAAAGGTGTAGTTCTGGGAATTGTCCCCGTATTTGAAATGGTAACCGCGGCAGTAGTTATTGCCGTAGGAACAGAGTTAGATAGATGTTGGTCATTCATGGTTTTACTTTGGAGTCTGGTTAACACCATAATTTAGTAAAAAAAAAAATATAAAAATTATTTCGTCGAAGCAAGCACTAAGTATTCTCGGAATTTAAGCAAAGTTAGCCAAAATGATATATTATTTCAAATTATTATTAAGATACCGTATTTGGCGGCTTTTTCGATGAAATAAAAAAAATAAATCCTCTGATTATATTGGCAAAATTGCATGGCTTCGCGATTTCACAAAATGTTATCAAAACTTTAGTTGAATGCGTTTATCAAAAATATGGTTATGTGGCCTAACATCTGCAATTTGATCAAATGTTAGTCTATATGTTTACATGTCTCTTCCGGTGTTCCGATTTAATAAGAGAAAATCGATCAAAAATTATTTAAGCTCAATCAAATTAATCAAAATAATGATTTATTATGTAATCAATGATGTTGGATGGTATTTTGCCCTTCCAAAACAAAGTGTTATCAAAAATAAATGTATGTCGTAGCTGGTGGCGTAGGATGGTAAGGTGTGTAGTGTAAATATCAACAAAAAAAAAATCCAGGAACTGTGACATTTGGTGTGTATTTTTTCTTTAAATTTCTTTAAACTGAAACGTGAAAATAGGCTTTTTAGAGTGTATGTAAATGGAAGAAAAATGTTATTTCAAAAATATCGATTCGGTATCCTGAATGAATTTGGGTCGCAACTGGTCGTATAACGCATTGGTTTTTCATTTCGCTCCAGGTCTTACCCTTAATCACATCGGACCAATATTGTCAATAAAATAATCTTGACTAAAATTAAATAGAATTGTGGACTTCAACTTACACAGCTGAACAAGATCCAAAGAAAAAATTATTTCCGAATAATACAACAATGAGATTGAGAAAAGTAACCAGTCGAGATTCTAGCGTACGTCGCAACGACAGTCTGGGTGCTGTGACCCTAACGCTGACGGACTTACGTTCGCTATCAAACCAGCCTAGATTTACTTCTGTTCTTTTTCTCACTCTCGATTTGGTTCGTCACACGCGGCAAACTCCTCAAAGGGCACTATTACCGGGACTTACGGACAAGAATCGAAAAGCGGGAATCTAAATCTATCTGGTAACATAAACCATGTCTCAAAACGGAATTGAAATTAAAAAAAATTATTTTGGAAACTCAAAGAGCCCCACGTTGGGCGCCATTTTTGTTATGGACTTGCGTGCTGGTCTACTAAACGTTTTACATAAAATGTCAATTTTTGCTTAATGCACTAACCTAACCTGCTGGTAACACTGGCACGCTGGCGGTAGCGCGGCTAGAGCTCGCCGGATGGGGTGGGACTTGCCAAACAGGAAAGTGTGTCAACAAACCAACGCATTCCAACAAAAAAAATAAAATCGTGCCAGATTTAACACACTCTATACTCACTGTCACTTCACGTTTCTCCACACGATCCAGTTTTAAATTTAAAATCTCTCACAGTACGCTGGTAGACGGACTTAGCTGGTATTCTTCCGTCTAGGACTGCCCTCCCTCACATGACCCTACTTGGCCAACCATGGTGACCATCTTCCCAGATGCCGATCACCCCACAAAGTTAAAATAACACAATCACATTACCTGACCATACCTACGCCAGTTTTAGTTTCTTAAGCGAACATTTTTCTTGTTCGCATTGAAGGCACAAATCGAATTTTCATTAAATTCATTATAATAAACTGATTTTATTCTACCCCGATCATCTCGGGTGGCTTATACGGGTTATCAAATTACAATTGTTCTAACAATCATGTTTCATTTCTCTTTTTAATCCAAAATAAAAACTTTGCTGAAGGCAAAGAGTATACTCAGCATCAACAAAACTTATTCATAAGATTATTATGAAACAAATATAAACCAATATACTATATTACTGACTTCATCATATGCTGAGTGAATGATTATCTATCTAATTGAAAATATATCTTAACTTAGAGGTAATTAAACAATATGAAATATCAAGTAGTAAACTTGAAGTTTTACTATTTTAATTTTACTCTTTTCACCGAAATTTCATTAGAATTAGAAACGAGAGTAAATTTCTGATTTTCATGAAATGTATTTTAATTCAGTCGCAAGTGCAGTTAATATACTTCAAATTTAAAAGGATATTTTCATTTGTAATCTTAAACCATTTTTATAATCATGTGCACCCTAAACTCGTATCCTTTTTCCCTACTTATGTTTTTCTCAAACGTTTACTAAATACTAAATACCTTATCCTGCCTAATTTAGCGCTAAATGAGGGAACCAGGGTATCTAAGGTTTTACTATAATACCAATGAATTAAATGTAAATGATAGCTTATAAAAAAGGATGCCAGTTAAGTGCAGAGATTAAACTATTAATGATAAAAATAGCATATTGACTTAAATGCGTTTAATTAACATTAATGACTTTAATTTTATGCGTTTGACATTTTTTATTTAAATATTTAAAAAAAAAAAGTACTGATCTAAATCAAAATTTAGGTATTCAAGAAATGTTTTATAGTATATTTAATATATATGAATCAAATTTTATAGTTACAACTCCGCTGTCGTCAACCTCGCTGAAACTATCGCCTACTCGGGACTGGCCATCGGTTTAGATGCTGGTTCTGTCTCCTAATTCTAGCGTTGCTGTTGATCTCGTTCTTCGATGTTGCATTTGCTTATTTGTTATTTTATTTGCTTTTTATTATTTTATATTATTTTACATTTATTTTGGTTTTAGCCGTAAGTCCTTAAGTTATTTGTGTTTTCTTTCGTTAGCTTTGTTTAATTTCTTTTTTTTTTTGGTCTTTTCTTTTACTTCATTATTTTATTGTAAGGATTACCAAATTTTACTATTTATTTCATTGTTTGACGTCACTATTTATTTTATTATTTTCGTGACCCGCCATTTTACTCAATTTCAGTGTCACAATTTCAATTTCGACCACATATAATTAAGACACGTCACTGGAGCGCTAGGGCTGAAACCCACGTGTCATTTAATTTCCTTCTAGCACAAGGAGCGCTAGGGCTCCACAGCTGTCGTTCCTTATTCTGCGTGCGGAGAACTTCCAAAAACTTATTCGAGTATGTAAAGATGGAGTCGGCTTTTCATTTAATTTTACGTTCGTTCGGTTGCTGGTAGCTGGGATACAGCACAAAAAGACAAGAGCAATATGGCTGCCAACAGTGAAAGTCGCAGTGAAAAATTGCAACTCACACGCGATCTTCGTAATTATTCAAGAGCTTGTTTATTTTTTTTTTTTAGTGCAATCACTGGGTTATTATTAATTTTGTTATTTAAAAATGCACCGATTTACTAATTTTGTGTAAACCGACCTCTGTGTTATTCTGTTTGATACGTATTTTTACTTTTTCTCGGCTCAGAGAACAAACTTTTTATTCGACCACCACCGGCAACCGGAAAAACGAACCAAAAAGAAACGAGTTTCTTTTTTTCTTCGATAACTCTGCTATCGGGGCTGTTCACTTTGGTGGCATTTAGCAGTGTCATTATTGTTTTATACCTTACGCTGGTTTTTACCCTGTTCACATGCGACCGATTATGACCCTACGTGCACATGACAAAAGGTGAAAAAGTAGACAAACACTTAAGGAAAAATGGACAGAAAGGTTATAAAAGACAGGAAATGATATTAGAAGACAAAGGTCTAAAAGCAATTAAAAGTTTTATAAAAAGGTGTAGAAACTAATCATGCCAACTGTGTAACATGACGTATGAGTATTAAACCAAAGAACTATATTATCTACTTTGCATTTTTCAAAATCTGCAGTATGTCATTTGTTTTATTTACACTAATTTCATTTTTTCAATTATTTTCATTTCATTTTTAATAAGTTTATCGCGTTTTCACACGCTCCCGTTTTTCGGTTTCTCGTTTTTTGTGTTTTTTCTCGTTTTTTAAACATATGTACCCCCCGGTTTTTTGGGGTTTCCCAACCGTTTTTGCTCCGTGTTATCGTTATAGTGACAGTGGTGTTTTCTAAACAAATTCGCGTTGATGGATTGCAAGTGTCATCCTAATGTCTTTGGTGTCATCATTTTTTGTGTTTTTCAATATTTTTTCATGTTTTTAGTACTTTCATTATAACATTTTTAGTGTTGTTTGTGCTTTTTACATAACTTTTTGTGCTTTATTAACCTTAATTCATTTATCATTCCCATCATTTTTCACTTTTTTAACGCAATCCATTTCGGTCATCATATTTAACGGTCACCCTAACTAAACGTTCAATATATAACGGTCACCCTAATACTTACGGGCAACATATTCTTCTTTTTTACACCAGTGTTCTGGTAATATATATGGTGAGTCTTCATATATATACACATTTTTATTCATTTTTATTTCTATATTTATTCTATATTTTCCCTATGTTTTTTCTGGTTTTGTTCCTTTTTATAAAAATAGTGAACTACTTTCTGCACGACATAATTGTCACATTTGTTTCAAGTCGTGTAGAGTAGTATCACAGGTCGGTTTTCTACTTAAACCTCCTAAGCCAACTGATGAGTCCAGCTAGGCGCGGACGAAAAACGTTTATTGGCAGCCCTTAGTTTACACCTAAACGGTGCCCAAATGTCTTTTTCGGTCGCTTGTTTCCGCTTGTCTTGTATATGCATTATGTCCCCTTTACAATCATAATGCTTAAGTTATTCTCTTTGATTGTTATATACTTTTTTTCTTTGCCCGCTTTGCTAGGCATGTTTGTATTGTTTTTTGATTTCTAATAGCTTAGAAGGTGTACAATGATAAAATGTTGATTTACGCCACTGCCACGTCAACAATAAAAATTTAGGTATTCTGAGAAAGTTAATTTCATTTCAAACCATCTTAAAAATTGGCAATGGCATAGCTGGAGTGTCCCAGGAAACCATCAATTAAGGCTTGTTGATAGTTTGCCTTAGATGTTTTTCCTGTAGTACATCTAGATATTCTTCGTTTTTAATATAAAGCCTTCGGGTGACCTTCGGGAAGCATTGGGTATTCCAGAAAACTATCAGTTAAAGTTTGTTGATAGTTTACCATAGATTTTTTCCCTCTCGTGTACCAAAATATTCTTCGTTTTGATTATGAAGCCTTCGGGTGATCTTCGGGAACCATCGGGTGTTCAAAAAAACTATCAATTGAAGTTTATTGATGGTTCACCATATATTTTTTCCCTCTCGTTTACCTAGATATTCTTCGTTTTGACTATCAATCCCTCGGGTGACCTTCAGCAAACTTTGGATACTCCAAAAAACTATTAGTTAAAACTTAATGAAAGCCTGCTATAGATATTTTCCCTCTAGTGTACCAAGATATTCTTCGTTTTGACTATGAAGCCCTCGGGTGACCTTCGGCAAACTTCGGGTATTCCAAAAAACTATCAATTAAAACTTCTTTAAAGTTCGCCATAGATATTTTCCCTCTCGTATACCTAGATATTCTTCGTTTTGACTATAAAGCCCTCGGGTGACCTTCGGCAAACTTCAAGTACTCCAAAGAACTATCAGTTAAAACTTGTTGAAAGTTCGCCATAGATATTTTTCCTCTAGTGTACCTAGATATTCTTCGTTTTGACTATTAAGCCTTCGGGTGGTCTTCGGAAAACTTCGTGTATAGCATAAAAACATTTCCATACCTAATATATACTCATTTCCAAATTTTCAGCTCAATTGGACGAATGGCTTCTGAGTGATAATGCTTCAGACAGACACACAGACACACAGTCATTTTTATATATATAGACTAGCTGGCCTGGTTGCGACTTCGTTCGCCCATTCCCGATGCCTATACGTACGAAGTCCCATCCATCTCCATCGTCCCTCTCTTCCAATCACCAAGGTTTTTAAAGATCCATGTATCAACTTTTGTAATCATAGCTCCCATAGGTACAGAGATATAGCATTTTCTATATTTTTTGTATGAAGGGTGCAACTCCCTCTTCTCACCCCCCGCCCAAGATTTTCATAGTAAATGGTAGATAGAATATTCATGTATGTACCAAGTTTTATAACAATATCTGCGATATGTGAAGAAATATAGCATTTTGTGTATTTTTGAAAATTGGATGCAATTCTACACCCAATATCCCCCAAGTTTTGCATGGTAAATGGTAGATATGTACATTATGCATAAGTTCATCAACTTTCATAATCATAACTTGTATAACTGTAGAGATATAGCATTTTTTGTATTTTTTTCGTATGGGGGGTGCAACCCCCGTTCCCCTCAGTAGCATCCCACCCCCTTAAGAACCTTCTACAGACCATAACAAACAATTTAAAAAAAAAATTATGTAAATCGGCCTTGTAGTTTCCGCGTTCATAAGCTACATACGGACACCATTTCATTTTTATATAATAGATTTCTCACACTGGTTTTTCCTTACGTTTTTTGTACAATTTTATACTCTCCTTGATGTTAAACACCAAAGAATAAAAGAGAAATATAAAATCTATTAACACCTTTTATTGAAACCGGCGGATCTGTACTCGCGTGAGTTTATCCGATCCGCAGTCATCCGCAGCGAATAGTAAGATATATTATTGAATCCGCACGAATAACTGCCTTAACGACATTTGAAATAGAGCGAGTGCTAACTGTCAAATTATAAATAGTTGTTATTCTGAAAGTCAAAAATAAATAAAATTCAACAAAATTTATTCAAACATGGACAGTTAAGCGTATTTGTAAGATTTTATTAATGAAACCAATAGCAGGGGGAAAAAAAAGTTAGAAATAATATTAAACACGTTTTTTAGCAGCCGAATGCATCGTAAGTTAAAAAATTTATTTGCAATAGATGGCATTTGAAATGAATCTTTCCCCAACAGATTTTTAAAGCAATTTCGTCTAAACAAACAAGCATTTGAATACGTGCTAAGTATTCTGAAGACTAATTTGCCTACTTGTAAGGAAATCAGCGTCATCTCCAGAGCTGAAACTGTCAGAAACATTCAGATTTTTGTCTGAAGGTGGTTACCAAAATGGTGTTGGGAAAGACTACGAGGTAGAGATGACCCAATCGACCGTTTCTGTTGTGCTGGAGTAGGTGCTCAACATTTTGGAAAACCATTTGTTTCCTAAGAACTTAATAATTTCAATCATGTATTTGAAGTATCACTGTAATGAAACTTTTGAACACATACTTTTAGAATGCCCCGCTTGTTTTGTAATTCGTGAACAATTTCTAGGATTTTTGATTCGTAGCTATGGTAGCAATTCACAAGTAAATAATATTGTTAATTCCACTTATTATATTAAATGCATTTATTATTATATTGTTAACTCCCTTCGATTGAGATCTTCATTGCATAATGAGTAATAAGTTACTAACTTTACTATAATTTAATACAATCTCAATTAAATGTAATTACTGCAGTATTCTATCTTTTAATTTAATATTTTATTTTTTTTTCACGCCTTAATCTTTCCTTAATTTAAGAGATTAATTGATAGTATATAAGAATATGTAAATCTATGTTGCTGCTACAATCTAAGTGTTAAAAGCAGTTAATAAACTGAACTGAAACGGTATTTGAAGTAACAATTAATAATTTTTACATTTTCAACTTTCGATTTGTTTAAACTCAATTTCAAAATTGATTTAAAAAAATTTCCTTTCACAAATACGCAACGTTTTTAATGCGGATGGCAGTCACTACAATTTTAATGAAAAACGTTTCACAAGCGGTTTCAATAATAGTTGTCTTATCCGCAAACTGTATTACCGACTCTAACGAATACACACGTATCCGTGTTGCGTTTTCAATAATATCATTTTCTGAACGAATCCCTCCGCACTAGATCCGCTGGTTTCAATAATAGGCATGATAATCTGGTTTTGTGTGATTTTTTATTTTTTTAAATATGACCATTTGAAAATGATACCATATAGAGAAAAATCATATGAGAACCAACATACGATTTTTCACTTTCATTTATCATTTTATAGTGGTTATAACTTTGTTTAAAGAAAAATCACACATAACTATTGTAGTTGCTCTTTTTGAAGACAAAAATTACTTAAGGATGCATTCAATAGAAAAGACCAAATCGATTTCGTAAGTCTTCCATACGAATTCGAAAATCATGTGTTTGAACATTACAAACTTTTATCAGAAAGCTCCTAAAGAGCTTTTTTAAAAAAGCTTTTTAAACAGTTTGTTTCAAGGACTGAAAATTTAACACTTTAAAATCACAGTTCAATTTAATTTAACGAGCCATTTTCAAAAAACTCGGTTTTCTTATCTTACTTAAATCACATTAATAATGAAACCTCATTATTAATAATAAAAGCTTCATCAGATTCGTCATATTCACTGTTCCTTTCATTGTAGCATTTCTTACTACATACAATAGATAGTTTTTGATCGTCAATATCAATCACAAAATCATGACAGCATTTGTTTAAAGACTTCAGCCATGATTTGATTTGAATTAAAGCATTTAATAACGGCAGGCCCATTCGGTTTCGGATTTTTGTCTTAATTAGGTTCATGATGCTAAAAACTCGTTCCACCTCAGCGTTAGAAAAGGGAAGAACAAAAAACCTCATGGCAAAGGTTCCTATATCTTCAATTGGGTAATCATTTTCAGCGTCTTCATATGCTAATACTTCACTCTAAAATTCTATGGAATTTTCATTATGTTTCCATTTGACCAGGTACAAGTTATTAAGTTGATTTAAAATCTGCATCTTTTTTTTTAAGCAACTGCAAAAACTGCAATGGCAAAAACGGCAACGGTTGACAAAATTTAATCGTAATCTGACTTTGACATTTCATAAGTGCTCACGATGTTGCCACCCATATTTTTTTAGATATACTTAATTCAATGCGGGAATGTACTTTTTGGAGATCGAAAGTACTTTTTCAATCAGCCACACTTACTAAAAAAATAAAATAGCCGGGAGAGGTAATAATTTATGGTTTCTCAGAGAGCTATAAAAAAATAATGGTGTGACACGTGAGGAACTTAGGTGTTATTGATAATTACATGTTAGTCCAGTCATTTAAGCTTATATTAGGTAAGAATCTCGGAATTCGAGATACACAGCTGTAAATCTGTAAATACTTTTATATTGACACCCTAAAAGTTGTCTCAAAACCATTGGCAGTCTATAATGCTCCAAAATCTGTGAAAAGTCTCCATCATCTTCGTTATATGCATTACGTCAAGTCTACAAAACTTAATAAACCTGTGCAGCTTTCAAATATTCCACCAACAAGTGCAGCTGCTCATCAACATTTTAACCGTGTATATTATCAAGTTCAAACTTGGTTAGGACATGATTTGGAACCCCAAGTATGGGGTTGGACAATGCGAAATGATTTTCTGGAGCCTATCATGACAATTTTACTACCTGCTCCAGAAGATTTGCTAAATACAATTTTCTGCAACTGCAAGAGTGGTTGCGGTTCGCGATGCGGATGCAGGAAAGCGGGCTTGCAATGCTCTTTAGCTTGTGGCCAATGTAATGGGCAAGCTTGTCTCAATGCTCTACCATATCAGAGCGACATTAACGAAGATGGAACCTTTGACCCCGAAATCATGGAAGAACTTGAGACAAATGTCGTTGAAGACGATAATGAAGACTAGTTTGAAATTTACCAGCAGCCAGAAGACGACGATGAAGAGGAAGAAGATGATTAAAATTATAAATTGTAGTTTTTATACCCTTTATTCCACTTTTTTACTTTCAATAAAAATAAATGTATTGAATGATATTTTTCAATAAAAAGATTAATTTATAATTTATTTGTTTTTTTTTTTCATCTCCATCTCGGAAACGGTTCATCGTATAAAAAATTTTTTAAACAAAATTTGTAGAGAATTTTGTATTCTACAATATTGATCATATATACAAATAGCAAAAAACCCATAGGAATTGAGATATTTCCAAAAAAAGCGCAAAAAACCGATTTTTGTGACCTTTGACCTTGAAATTTAATAGTTGCTTACACCCTACCATATGTAGGTTTTGAGACAACTTTAAGGGTGTCAATATAAAAGTATTTACAGACTTACAGCTGGGTATCACGAATTCCGAGGTGAACTTACTATAATGACTGGACTAACAAGTAGAAAAAGTGAACAAGTGAATTTAATTTGAATTCGTACATTGAGTGAAGCACATGCGTCATTGCGTATTTATATGAGTATATAGTCGTACGTTAAAAATTATTTTAGAGAGTGAAATGTCCGGTCCAATAGGTAAAGAAATGATTGTTAGGGATGAGGGTGTCGATGAATGTGTGGGTGTTGGTGTTGAAGATGTTGGTGCAGGAGGGGAGCTGCCTAACATTAACGAAGTGGTGTCACTAGAGGCAAGTTTACAGGGAAGGGGGGAGAGACTATCGGATGTAGCACATCAAAAAGAAAGGCCTTTGCTGATGTCAGCGGTAACTTTACCAAAAACGGTACCAGGTGGGTTTAAAAATCTAACAGACATACCCGTAGATAGAGAAGTGGCGACCTTATTGAGTTTTGGTCCAAAATTTGTGCCTCCTAGCGTTCCAAATTTTCCAAATGTATTGGATGTAACGTCCTATTTAATAAAACGTTACAATAAGGTGCATAACGGCATAACAGACTTAAGTCTGGTATATGCCGAAATAATGAGTCAACATTACCAAGATTTAAGTGAGGTCATAGACAGGAATAAGCATAATAGCTTAAAGGAGCAGATGTTTATGGAAATGCTGAAAACAACCCGGAAGTTCCTATCCACTTATAAACATTTATTCATTGTCCAATCGGACATGAGTAAATGTACCGTGCTAATGACACGGGCCGATTATGAGGCCAAAATGTATGTATGGATAGATAAATGTGTTAAGGTTGGGGCCTATGAGCTGTATTTAGGTTTACTAGAAAAGGATATGAAACCTATGAAAGCGAAATTTAAGGCTATACAGAATAGATTGATGAAAGTTTATAAAACAGCGGACAACGGGGGTAAACCTTTTTCCCATAATTGCTTTATGGCTTTAAAAAGTTTTAAAGTTGAAGAAGCAAGTATGTCTATTCTATATGGTGTGGTAAAAGATCACAAACCTGAAGCGCCCTGTCGACCCATATGTTGTACAATTGGGTGGGTAACCTATCCATTACAACAATTAAATAATGAAGTGTTACTCAAAGTGTTGAGTAAAAATTTGTCACGTCATAACGTACATAATGTTGATGATGTGGTATTGTATGTATGTATTCTCCTTTAACTCCTAGGAGGAGCATAGGGCCAATATGAAATCTCTCCATTTGTCACGATCCCTTGCGATGACTTTGATCTCTTGCCACGATTTTCCCGATTATTGGATTTCCTTTTCCAACGACCTTTTCCAGTTGGTTTTGGGTCTACCACGTCCTCTACTGCCTTGTGGATTCCACTCAAGGGCCTGGCGACAAACTTCGCTGTGTGGTTTCCGGAGAGTGTGACCAATCCATCCCCATTTGCGCAGCTTGATCTCGTTTGCTATAGCCTTCTGTTTGCATTTTTGATGTAGCTCGGCATTTGATATAGTGCGAGGCCACCAAACCTTTAGTATGCGTGGTATTAGATTTATATAAAATACCGATATGTGCCGGATGGGTGTTCGTGAAATTTGACGTTGAAAATATGTATCCAAGTATTAATACATCAGAAATAATGCGTTTATTAAAGGAAATATATAGTACATCTTGGTTTAAAGAGAAGTGTGGGATGGACACTAATCTATTATTAACATGTGTGCGTTATTGTTTTGAGGACGCTAATTATTTTAAGTTTGACGATAAGATCTATAGGCAGACAAGGGGCTTACCGCAGGGTGCATGCGATTCAGGCTTATTGGCCACAATTCTACTTGACTATTATTTAAGCCTGTATGAATTAGAGTTATTTGTGCAGAATAAAATAGTGCACTGGTGGAAGTATGTAGACGAAAATGTGGAAAGGTTTCAGAATACGTTTTTTGAACGTACTGGATTAAGATTGACCGTTGAGGAGGAAGAGTTAGGAGAATCGCTGTATAAGATATTGTAATGATCATTTCTTAAGGTTGTTTGTATGTGACTGAACCATTAAAATAATAATGTATTCTTTGTTAATACATAAACCGTTTAGACTAAAATCTATTACTACGGCGTATTACAAATTGTCTTTGAGCTTAATACGAGTATTGAAACCAATTGCTTAATTCGCTCAGAAAAGGTATTGTCTCTTCAAATAAGTTATACTTACTTCCTTTTTCATCGAGCCGTGAAGCAGAAAAGTTGTGTCACTTTCCAGTGAAATTAAGAAAAGACATTTTTCTTGTACAAAAATTATCCGGTGAGTTCTGGCAAATCATAAATGATTTTGTTAAAATTTTCAATAAATTTTCTTAAAAATTTATTTTGCTAAACGCTAAACGCGATATTAATAATTTCTTTATTAAAACTTTACCAATTTTATCTAAGTTGTTCGCAACTTAACTTTTCTTTCCTAGAATATTAAAAAAACTTCATGAAAATACTCTACTGGTGGCTATAATTTTGTATTTGCAAATAGCTTATGCAAAGTATTTGCACAAAATTTTAAGAAGAAAAATCTTTCCTTGACACGTAGAAGTTTCGACAAAAAAACATTTGCTCGGTGGAAAAGATTTCACGAAAAAAGCCTAAAGCCCAGAGTTGAAAATACTCTTTTTCAATAAAAAGGTAAGGATTTTCGAATTGCATCTTTTTTTTATTGGTGAAGTCATGTTTTTAACAAACTTTCAGAAAAATTTCTTCATTTATATTTGGTTTTACAGTACGGCCAGAATTGGCATGAATACCCTGTTAACCAATTGGGTGTTCCAGTTCTGACAGTTTCATCTATAATCTTTCATCTATAAGCAAAATAATTTGCTCTCAGCACACTCATCTTGACAACCAGAAACAACAGCTTCATATCGTCAGTAGTTCAGTCTTAGCAAGCGGTACTTTAGTGCATATCATAGGTATATAAAAAAGTGGTGCAGAGTGGCATTTCGATTTAAATCGCGAGAAAAAACCTTAAAAAACGTAATTAGAAAGTATTGATAAAAAACGCGGTGTTAAATTTCCAAAAAATTTGTCAGAAACTGTGTAAAAAAATGATTTAAAAAAGCCTTAAAAAGTTGAAAGAAATAATTTAATTTAGTGTTCATACATATACTTATGTATACCTATATACAAAGAATAACGTAAGAGAAATAACGCGAGTTTTTTTCTTTGGCGTAAAGTCTTACGTAAAATACTTGATATCGAACATAAAATTTCAATAATCTTAAAGCTAAGCTTAAACTACTTAAATTAACTTAAAACTAAATTTTTCTACTTAAAATAAGGTAACTAAGATAATTAATTTAATTATAATTAATCTGAAAAGAAAAAAAGTGAAAATTCATTCAAATTTAAAAAAAAAAGAAATTTAACTTGGCTAAGTAGTGGTGAGAAATCATTTGGGCCAAGATTCATTTACCAATACCATGTAAATGAGATCCGGCTCAAACGAAAACTCCATTTTTTTTTTTTTTTACTCAAAATTTTCTTAACTATTAAGCTAACTAACTCTACACAGTGCTGTCATCAACATTGGGGTACCTCATCGTTGGATTTTAGCAACAAAAACAAACAAAGTGAGTTTATTTGAAAATAAATATTAAAAGTTTGGTTAAAAAAAACAGAAAAAGGAAAGAAAAAGTAAATTTTGAAAAAAAGAATAGTAAAAATTTATCAATTTTTATATACATAAAAGTAAATTTGAATTGAGTGCTACAACAACAACAAACATAATATGGTGAGAGTGGTTGATCGGTCATGCTCATATTCTTGTAGTTTTGCATAAGTCTACACTTTTGCAAACAAGTTATGTACTAAAAAATAAGTACTCACTCTCACAGCAATGCAATAGATCGATCTCTCTCACTGTTTGCTTTTGTTATTGTTCTTTTTATTCTTCTATTTTGGAGTTGCAGTTTGACATAAATAATGCACTACTTTATGCAAGCAAATTAATTAAAATTTCTTTCGATTTCAAAACAATTTGTTTTTAAAATTAATTAACTTAAAACTAATGGAAAAAATGAATTAATTGACTTAATATTTGTCTTTTTACTTTATCCTTAAAGTAATTCAAATTATGCGTTAATAATTTATTTCATTTTTTTTCGAAAATAGTAGCTACTACTATTTTTACTACTTTTTGTATTTAATACTAAAACTTAAAGCTTTTGCTCCACAATATGAAGGAAATATTGTAAACAAAAAGAATAAGGGTATTATTTGTTTAGATGATTTAAGTTCTTTTTCGGAATAATGTTAAACTAATTTTATAGTTCTATTATAAATGCGTTATTATAAGTATTTATGATAAATTTGATTTTCTTTTGGGTTTAATAAAATTATAATCATGGAGTAGAAAATATGGTTTTTCTCGGGTAATGTGAAAAAGATTACGGATAAGTAGGCTGATTTTGGGGCTTTACAAAACTAATTATGTGCATAGTAAAGCCATAGGCAGGGTGGGCATGGAGCACTGATCTTCTTTAACATCGTGAAGATCACATTTATTTGGCGTTGATTGATATGTCCCTTTATTTGTTATTTAGCACAATTTAGCGATCACTTAGGGGATTGTTTGTTTAGTGGTTGTTCCGGTCCGTATTTAATGAAGTTACTCTAGAGAGTCTATAATAAAATTGTTTGTCCAAATGGTCCTTTTGTGAGTCAAAGTTTTCACTTACCCCCCCAACCACTGAAGCTAGCGGCTTAAATGGCTCTCGCCCCCTGAAATCTTTTGACCACACAACATCAGTTTATGACTGCAAGTAGATGCATTGCATCTATAACCATTTTTTTTACATTTGTTCATTACATAAAATGGCGCCCAACGTGGGGCAACGACAGCTTAAGGCTACTTTTTCTTTAAGGCATTTACAGCTTAAAGATATTTTTCTTTTATGCAAATGTGTCTGTCAGATTCATAAGTCTTTTAGCTAAGTTTCTCCAACAAAAATGTACATTTTTATTCTTAAAATGATTATGTACAAAAATCTGTTTAGTAAATTTCATACTTAAAATTTCGCAGGAGCTAAGTTGACTTTTATGCGTATGTATCTTGAGTTGAATGATTGCTTGGTTTTTTCTGGAAATTCGACTGTTTGGCGATTTGTCCGAATAGATTTCGACCGATTTGATTCAGGTATTCCTTTTGATTTAATTCATGTATGCATGACTCAACCGTAAGCTTTTTAACATCTTTAAGCGAATCTGGAAAATTTAAAAGCTGGTTTTTTCATTCTAATTGTCATGTTAAGCTTTGATATTTTTCTGGAAACACACTATTTTTGTTTTTTCACGCGAAAATGTGTCCGAAAAATTTTCTTGAGCAATGCTTTCTTCAACATTCTGGAACTATAGAAGAATATTGATAATATATACCTATCCGTTTGGAAGAAGATCAAGTTAATTTAATTGCAGCATTTTTAAAAAAAAGTTTTTATATTTCCAGCCAATAAACTAGTTTTTTTTTTCTCACATATCAATCATCGTCCAGTGTAAATAACTTATCCGTATTTTTCAACAAATCCATTTAAGGAAAACCTTTAAAGAATATAAAATTTTATAACATTCGTATCTCGAAGAGTTTACGTTAAACATTTATAACTTTCGAAATTCATTATTTTTTTATTTTTGTTTTGAGTATGGCTGTAAGGCATAGCTCAGATGATATTCCAGCGTTGATTCCTCACGCGGAATCTTCTTGTACAATTTGTCAACAAATTTTGTCAACTGATTTAGACTGCATGATTACGCGTTGTAATCATGTGTTCCATAAAAGCTGTATAGAGAATTGGCTTCAAGGTGCACAAGAATGCCCAAATTGTAGGCGAACTGCACTTGTTAATGAGTTGGTGTCAATTACGGTTGAAATACCACCTACTGTCACTAATTTAAGTAATACAAATTCAAACCAGAACTCAGCTCGTAATAATGAGCGTAGTCGTGGAGCCATTCCGAGAAGATATAATACTCGTGGTTTTAGAAGAAGAAATGAAGATAATTCAGTAAATTCTTCAGTTTCCAATCCACGACGTAATATTTTGAATCCAAATCAAATTAACCAGGATTATTCACTTCCATTAATAGATATTGAACTTTCTTCGGCTAACCCGAGAAACAGTGTTACTCATACGCCATGTAATCCAATTTCTGGCAATATAAATTCTATCAATACAAATCCACAAGCGATTGATTATAATCAAATTGGAAGCATGATTGAAATTAGTTTACAGCGTATGCTGGCTAATTTAAACTTACAACCAAATAGTTCTCATGTGAATCCAAACCAACGTGTCAACAACACAAATTTTTCAAATATAAACCCAATTCCTAACAGTGAATATGTGAGCAGACAAAGTCCTTTGCTAAATAATTCTTTTTCGAATTTAAGCGCAGAAAAGATTACTTCTCTAATGCAAAATTGGAATATTAAATTTGACGGTTCGTCAAAAAGTATAAGCGTCGAAGATTTCTTATATCGAATTCGTTCGCTAACAGCGACGAGTCTTAATAATGATTTCCAAGCATTATGTCGTAATCTACATGTTTTGTTAATAGGTAGAGCCAAAGAGTGGTTCTGGCGTTACCATAAACAAGTTAACAACGAAGGTATTCGTTGGGAGTCTTTTTGTAGGGCAATAAAAGAAGAGTTCAATGATTACAAAACTGATTTTGACCTTCGCGAAGAAATTCGCAGCCGTAAACAAAAACCGAACGAATCTTTTGAAACATTTTACCAATCTATTATGTCAATTACAGATCGTTTATCTGAAAACATTTCCGACTCTGACTTAATTGAAATTGTAACTCGTAATCTTAAGCCTGACATTCGTCACGAGCTTTTATATGTAAAAGTGGACACAATTGCTCAGTTACGCAGCCTTTGTCAAAGAAGAGAAAATCTTTTGGCAGAAGAAGCTTTTAAACGAAGCCAACCACCGCGTAACGCTCAAAATAATAATTTTGCGCAGCGCCGCAACGTGGCTGAAATCGATTTTAACGAATCAATAGATGAAGGTGACAATTTTAGTTTAGATCCAAATTATTCTGTTGAAGCTTTACAAAAGCAAATTATAAAATGTTGGAATTGCGACCAAGATGGACATTTTTGGCAAGACTGTTTGAACGAAAGAAAAATTTTCTGTTATGGTTGTGGCGAAAAAAATGCGTATAAGCCACAGTGCACTAAATGTATCAATAAGCGATCGGAAAACTCAAAAACGGGTCCATTCAAAGCCACCCGAACGGCAACCCGTTAAATTTAGAAAGTCAAACACTTCACAATGAATCACTTTCTTATTCAAGTGATTTACCTTTGAATAATGAAACCAATAAATTTGAAAATATCAAGTTATTATCTGATGTCAAGATTTTAAAAAACAATTCTTTATTTGAAAATGAACACAAACCAATTTTATACCCTATTCGTCCATTTCACGTGAGATGGAACGAATATAACGCGATTAAACATAAGATTTTTGAAGATAATCCTATATTGAATTTTTCTACTTTTAAAATTAAAAGGTCTACTTTGCGACTTAGAAGGTTTTGGAAAGCTCTGAAACAAACCAAGAGATTACTTATTTCTGCTGTTTTTAATAGCAATGAAGACATGCGTTTTTATGCAAAAGTATTTTTTTTGAATAGATGTGAAACTGGTCTACTAGATACAGGCGCTAACATAAGTTGTGTAGGTTCTGATCTAGCTCTTGAGGATTTTACAAAGTTGAAAAATTTCCATAAAACAAACTCATCAGTTCAAACTGCTGATGGAAACTTACAAAAAGTACTAGGATGGATTGATGTCGATATGAAGTATAAGGGCGAATCCAAAAAATTAAAATTATTTGTCATTCCTTCGATATCTCAGCGTTTGATATTAGGTATAGACTTTTGGAAGATATTTAATTTAGCACCGAATTTTGTTTCGTCGATTGAGTATTCTGAGAAAAATGTATCCACAAACGTTAGTTCTGATGAAGAAAATTTGTATCCTCTTACTGCTAGGCAGCGTAAACAATTAGAAAATGTCAAATCTCTTTTCCCGGATTTTGAACAACAGGGGCTAGGAAGAACTGAGTTGATTCAGCATCACATTGAAGTAGGAAATGCAAGACCGGTGAAACAACGTTTTTATCCCGTATCACCAGCTGTAGAGCAACTGATGTATAAAGAAATCGATAGGATGTTGCAGTTAGGTGTTATTGAGCCTTCGAGTAGTGCATGGAGCTCTCCTATGCGAATGGTAGTAAAACCTAACAAAATAAGACTGTGCCTAGATGCACGAAAGATCAATGAGTTCACAAAAAAGGATGCATATCCTCTGCCGAGTATTGAAGGCATATTTTCGAGATTGCCTAAGGCAAATCTCATAACTAAAATTGATTTAAAAGATGCCTTCTGGCAAATTGGTCTTTCGGAAGAGTCTAAAGCGATTACAGCCTTTACCATTCCAGGACGCCCGTTGTATCAATTCGTTGTCATGCCTTTTGGCCTCTGCAACGCGGCTCAAACAATGTCGAGATTAATGGATGAAATTATTCCACCTGACCTGCGCCACTGCGTGTTCGGATATTTAGATGATTTATGCGTGGTCTCTGAAGATTTCGAAAGTCACCGTTCGATTCTCATTAGAATTGCTGAAAAGTTTAGACAGGCAAATTTAACCATAAATGTCAATAAAAGTAAGTTTTGCGTTACCGAAGTAAAATATCTTGGATATTTAATAGGAAACGGTGGGATAGCGACAGACCCAGAAAAAGTTAGTTCCATTTTGTCTTGGCCAGTGCCGAAAAATATAAAACAAGTTCGAGGATTTTTAGGACTTGCAGGATGGTACAGACGATTTGTCGAGAATTTTTCAGATATTGCCTTCCCAATTACTGAAACTCTCTCTTCTAAGAAAAAGTTTGTATGGACGGACGAAGCTCAAAAAGCATTTGAAAAATAAAAATTTTGCTAACGTCAGCCCCAGTGCTCATTAACCCTGACTTCTCGAAGAAATTTTTTGTACATTGTGACGCAAGTAATTACGGCATAGGTGCAGTACTAGTACAAATTTCAGACGACGGGGCAGAAAGACCTGTAGCTTTCATGTCCAAAAAGTTAAACTCTGCCCAGCGGAATTACAGCGTGACGGAACGAGAGTGTCTGGCGGCGATAGAAGCTATTAGGAGATTCAGATGTTATTTAGAAATGCAGGAATTTGAAATCATTACAGATCATTCCAGTCTAGTGTGGTTAATGAGGCAACAGGATCTGAAAGGACGACTCGCACGGTGGGCGTTAAAGTTGCAAGCTTATAAATTTAGCATAAGCCACCGTAAAGGAAAAGATAATGTGGTTCCCGACGCACTTTCGAGAATTCACTGTGAGGAAATCTGTGCATTGGTAGATGTTGGTCCAGAAATTGACTTGAGTTCTATTCATTTTGACGATTCCGATTATGAAACTTTAAAGGCAAAAATTCTTGAAAACCCTGAAAAATTTCCAGATATCAAAATTGTTGATAAATTCGCGTATTTTAGAACACAACATTATAGTGGTGATCCTGAACAGGACCAGTTTTCCTGGAAGCTATGGATACCGGAAAAATTGCGTTCACAAGTATTAGTGAGAGCACATGAGTCGGTCATTGCCGCTCATGGTGGTATCGGTAAAACTTTAGATTTAATAAGAAGGCATTTTTACTGGCCAGGAATGGTGCGGGATGTAAGGGATTTCATTAAAAACTGTGACATTTGTAAGGAAACCAAAAGCCCAAATATTTGTCTTAGGCCTCCAATGGGAATGCAAGCACAGTCTTGTAGACCTTTTCAACGAATTTATATAGACATTTTAGGTCCATATCCTAGGACAAAACAAGGTTTTATAGGATTACTAATCGTTGTTGACCATCTAACGAAATTTCATTGGCTCTGCCCATTGAAAAAATTTACGTCTTGTTTGATCCAAAAATTTTTATTAGAAAACATTTTTCACGTGTATGGTGTACCCGAGGTTGTAGTAAGTGATAATGGCGTACAATTCAAGTCCAATGAGTTAAATGCATTTTTTACTAAGCTTGGAATAACTCATACATACACAGCTCTCTACTCACCTCAAGCTAACGCATCAGAGCGAGTAAATAGATCATTAATAGCTGCGATTCGAGCTTATTTAAAAAAAGATCATCGACAGTGGGATGAAAACCTCACTTCGATCAGTTGTGCATTAAGAAATTCTTTGCATCAATCCCTGCAGTGTTCTCCATACCACGCCTTGTTTGGTATTGATATGATTACACACGGTTCAACGTATGCTATGTTAAAAAATCTTAAACTTTTAGAAGAATCGGCATGCCAATTAAATCGTGATGACCAATTAGATTTATTGAGAAAAGATCTGAAAAAAAATATTAGGGATGCTTATGACAAAAACGCACAACAGTACAATTTGCGATCTCGACCAGTTACTTTCAGAGTGGGACAAGAAGTCTTTAGGCGAAATCATGCACAAAGTAATTTCGAAAAGAGTTTTAATTCAAAATTAAGTCCAGTATTTTTAAAAGCTAGAGTTCGCGAAAAGATAGGTAATCACTATTATGTATTAGAAGATCTTCAGGGTAAACTTGTAAGAACTTTTCACGCGAAAGATATAAGACAATAAATTTTCCGAATTTCCGTCTAATACTTTGTCATAAAATTCAAGTATTATCTGGTTTGTAATGATCATTTCTTAAGGTTGTTTGTATGTGACTGAACCACTAAAATAATAATGTATTCTTAGTTAATACATAAACCGTTTAGACTAAAATCTATTACTACGGCGTATTACAAATTGTCTTTGAGCTTAATACGAGTATTGAAACCAATTGCTTAATTCGCTCAGAAAAGGTATTGTCTCTTCAAATAAGTTATACTTACTTCCTTTTTCATCGAGCCGTGAAGCAGAAAAGTTGTGTCACTTTCCAGTGAAATTAAGAAAAGACATTTTTCTTGTACAAAAATTATCCGGTGAGTTCTGGCAAATCATAAATGATTTTGTTAAAATTTTCAATAAATTTTCTTAAAAATTTATTTTGCTAAACGCTAAACGCGATATTAATAATTTCTTTATTAAAACTTTACCAATTTTATCTAAGTTGTTCGCAACTTAACTTTTCTTTCCTAGAATATTAAAGAAACTTCATGAAAATACTCTACTGGTGGCTATAATTTTGTATTTGCAAATAGCTTATGCAAAGTATTTGCACAAAATTTTAAGAAGAAAAATCTTTCCTTGACACGTAGAAGTTTCGACAAAAAAACATTTGCTCGGTGGAAAAGATTTCACGAAAAAAGCCTAAAGCCCAGAGTTGAAAATACTCTTTTTCAATAAAAAGGTAAGGATTTTCGAATTGCATCTTTTTTTTATTGGTGAAGTCATGTTTTTAACAAACTTTCAGAAAAATTTCTTCATTTATATTTGGTTTTACAGTACGGCCAGAATTGGCATGAATACCCTGTTAACCAATTGGGTGTTCCAGTTCTGACAGTTTCATCTATAATCTTTCATCTATAAGCAAAATAATTTGCTCTCAGCACACTCATCTTGACAACCAGAAACAACAGCTTCATATCGTCAGTTGTTCAGTCTTAGCAAGCGGTACTTTAGTGCATATCATAGGTATATAAAAAAGTGGTGCAGAGTGGCATTTCGATTTAAATCGCGAGAAAAAACCTTAAAAAACGTAATTAGAAAGTATTGATAAAAAACGCGGTGTTAAATTTCCAAAAAATTTGTCAGAAACTGTGTAAAAAAATGATTTAAAAAAGCCTTAAAAAATTGAAAGAAATAATTTAATTTAGTGTTCATACATATACTTATGTATACCTATATACAAAGAATAACGTAAGAGAAATAACGCGAGTTTTTTTCTTTGGCGTAAAGTCTTACGTAAAATACTTGATATCGAACATAAAATTTCAATAATCTTAAAGCTAAGCTTAAACTACTTAAATTAACTTAAAACTAAATTTTTCTACTTAAAATAAGGTAACTAAGATAATTAATTTAATTATAATTAATCTGAAAAGAAAAAAAGTGAAAATTCATTCAAATTTAAAAAAAAAAGAAATTTAACTTGGCTAAGTAGTGGTGAGAAATCATTTGGGCCAAGATTCATTTACCAATACCATGTAAATGAGATCCGGCTCAAACGAAAACTCCATTTTTTTTTTTTTTACTCAAAATTTTCTTAACTATTAAGCTAACTAACTCTACACAGTGCTGTCATCAACATTGGGGTACCTCATCGTTGGATTTTAGCAACAAAAACAAACAAAGTGAGTTTATTTGAAAATAAATATTAAAAGTTTGGTTAAAAAAAACAGAAAAAGGAAAGAAAAAGTAAATTTTGAAAAAAAGAATAGTAAAAATTTATCAATTTTTATATACATAAAAGTAAATTTGAATTGAGTGCTACAACAACAACAAACATAATATGGTGAGAGTGGTTGATCGGTCATGCTCATATTCTTGTAGTTTTGCATAAGTCTACACTTTTGCAAACAAGTTATGTACTAAAAAATAAGTACTCACTCTCACAGCAATGCAATAGATCGATCTCTCTCACTGTTTGCTTTTGTTATTGTTCTTTTTATTCTTCTATTTTGGAGTTGCAGTTTGACATAAATAATGCACTACTTTATGCAAGCAAATTAATTAAAATTTCTTTCGATTTCAAAACAATTTGTTTTTAAAATTAATTAACTTAAAACTAATGGAAAAAATGAATTAATTGACTTAATATTTGTCTTTTTACTTTATCCTTAAAGTAATTCAAATTATGCGTTAATAATTTATTTCATTTTTTTTCGAAAATAGTAGCTACTACTATTTTTACTACTTTTTGTATTTAATACTAAAACTTAAAGCTTTTGCTCCACAATATGAAGGAAATATTGTAAACAAAAAGAATAAGGGTATTATTTGTTTAGATGATTTAAGTTCTTTTTCGGAATAATGTTAAACTAATTTTATAGTTCTATTATAAATGCGTTATTATAAGTATTTATGATAAATTTGATTTTCTTTTGGGTTTAATAAAATTATAATCATGGAGTAGAAAATATGGTTTTTCTCGGGTAATGTGAAAAAGATTACGGATAAGTAGGCTGATTTTGGGGCTTTACAAAACTAATTATGTGCATAGTAAAGCCATAGGCAGGGTGGGCATGGAGCACTGATCTTCTTTAACATCGTGAAGATCACATTTATTTGGCGTTGATTGATATGTCCCTTTATTTGTTATTTAGCACAATTTAGCGATCACTTAGGGGATTGTTTGTTTAGTGGTTGTTCCGGTCCGTATTTAATGAAGTAACTCTAGAGAGTCTATAATAAAATTGTTTGTCCAAATGGTCCTTTTGTGAGTCAAAGTTTTCACTTACCCCCCCAACCACTGAAGCTAGCGGCTTAAATGGCTCTCGCCCCCTGAAATCTTTTGACCACACAACATCAGTTTATGACTGCAAGTAGATGCATTGCATCTATAACCATTTTTTTTACATTTGTTCATTACAATATCATTCTTGGATATTGAAGTGGCAAGACGAGTTGATAAAATATTTACTCGAAAAGAATGTGTATCACAGCGAATGATGCATTATTTGTCAAACTATCGTCGTTCAACACATAAAAACACCATTGTAGAATTGTTAAAGAAGCTCTTGTTGCGAACAAGTAATATATATTTACTTGAAGATGTTGGTAAGCTCATGTTGCAATGTAGGGATAACGAATATCCCGTGATAATGTTGAGGCAAATTTTTCACGAAACGATAGAGAAAAATTTGGAAGAACTAGAACAAATTCTAGAAAAGAATGATTATTCTAGGGTTGTGGAAAAAAATGCATATATGGTGAGAATGAGAATAAATATTCTAAAAGAATATAATGTGTCTTTGAAGTATCATGGGTCCGCATTGGTGGTTCATAAAGTAGAGAAACCAAGGAGAATGTCAATGCATTCCAGTACAACATACTATGTATGCGAAGAGCTTAGCAGTTTCTTGGTTAAAGTATTTGCCAAGTATAAACTAGGCTATCCAACTTTTACCAAATATAACACATTATATAAATTATTAAATATGACCTTAAAAAATGTGAAGGGGTCAGAGTCAAAAATTACCGAACACGTATATGTAGCTGTGTGTGCTACATGTAATACCCACTTTATTATAGTGCGGACAACGACAAAAGAGGTCATATTAAGTACCGCCCTGAATAGTCCAGGAACGGCTCTGAATGAGCATTCTGTGCGATTAAAGCACAATGATTACAGTTTTGGGTTCTATATGTCTTCGCAGCACATGTCTGCAAGTGTTAAACAATATGTGTATAAAGTGTTGTACGACGCGTTGGGGGTGGATGTAATAGAGGTCGAAAAAATTACCATATTACCACGCTACATTAAATATGTGGCTGAACAAAGTATAAAAACTATGGTTAAGGTCATGGTAAGGAAACGATAAAGGCAATTAATATGAGGAGGAGGTAACGGTATTTAGACAACTAAAGAAGAGAGAGGAAAATGATGGAAAGGTGAACAAAAAATAAAAGGAAAAAAATGGGAAAGAAGTGGAACAAATAAGGCAAAGAGAAGAAAAAATGATGAAGAAGTGAAAAAATAATAAAATGATGAGAAAGTGAAAAAATAATAATAAAATAAGAGAGGGATGGAAAGAATGAAACAGAGAGGAGAAACAATGATGAAAAAATGGAATAAGAAAGGAAACAAACAAGGTAGAGGGAAGAAAAAAGATGGAAAAATGGAGTAAGAAAGAAATAAAACAAAAAACAATGAAAATAAGAACGAAAAAGCAAAAAAGAAAAAACAAAAAAGAAAAAAGAAAGAAAAGGAAAAGGAAAAAGGAATGGAAGAAAATAAAACAGAGAGAAGAAAAATAATGAAAGAAATAAGAAAGGAATGGAACAAAATAAGTCAGAGAGGAGAAAAAAATTAAGAAAAATGGAATAAGAAAGGAAACCAGCAAGACGGAAAAAACAAAAAGCAAAAAACGACAAATAAAGGTACAATAAAAACAAACATAAAAAAAAGCCAAACAATTTTCTAACCCCGAGCAAAAACTAAACTGAAGAAAAACAAATGAAAAGGGATAAAATAAACTAGAAGGAGTGAAAATGTGAGAAAGAAGAAAGTGAGAAATGGATGAGGACAGCGAAAAAAGAAGAAAGAGAAAAAAAGAAGAAACAGAAAAATAAGAAAAAGAAGAAAAAGAAAAAAAGAAAGAAGAAGTAAGGAAGAAAAAGAAAAAGAAAGATGAAGAAAACAGAAGAAGCAAGAAAAAGAAAAAGAAGGAATACAAAGAAGTAAAAGAAAGAGGTATGGGAAATAAAAGAAAAAGGTATGGGAAATAAAAGAAAAAGGAAAAAACAAAGGAAAGGAGGAGTGAAAAGAAGGCAAAGGAGGAAGAAGAAGAAAATGGAAAAAAGAAAGAAGAACTAGTAAGGGTGTAAATTTTGGCCTGGCCAAAAAATAAATACCCTACACTGCAGTATTTTGGAAAGTTTGCTTATATCGGAGGTGCCACTCCCTCTTGTCCTAGTACACCCAGTTTTTGTTCAGAGCTTGCATTTATAGATTTTAGTGTCAGAGTGAAATTTAGTTGGATTATCTCAAAAAACTCTTTCAGTATAGCATTTTGAATCCTTTGCTTATATGGGAGGTGCCACGCCCCCTTGTCTAATTTCACCCAATTTTTGCTTAGAGCTTTCATTTATAATTCTTAGTGTCTGAGTCAAATTTGGTTCGAATATCTCAAAAAATGCTTTCAGTATAGCGTTTTAAAGCTTTTGCTTACATGGGAGATGCCACGCCCTCTTGCCCGAGTACACCCAGTTTTTGTTCAGAGCTTGCATTTATAGTTTTTAGTGTCAGAGTGAAATTTAGTTGGATTATCTCAAAAAGCTCTTTCAGTATAGCATTTTGAATCCTTTGCTTATATGGGAGGTGCCACGCCCCCTTGTCTAATTTCACCCAATTTTTGCTGAGAGCTTTCATTTATAATTTTTAGTGTCTGAGTCAAATTTTGGTCGAATATCTCAAAAAACGCTTTCAGTATAGCGTTTTGAAGCTTTTGCTTATATGGGAGGTGCCACGCCCTCTTGTACGAATTCGCTCAGTTTTTTGTCGGAGCTTGCGCTTACAATTCGTAGTACTTATATGTATTGTGGTTGCATTGTCGTGAAAAATACTCCTAAAATTGCATTTTGAATATAATTTTTGTATGGGCGGTAGGCGTGTCCGTTGACCGATTTTGCTCATTTTCAATCCCCCGAGCTAACTTTGACGACGGAGGCAGTGTGCCAAATTTCATTGAATTATCTTGCTCAGTTTTCCCAAAAAGTGTATTTCAACACACAGCCAGCCACCCAGCCAGCCAGCCAGCCAGCCAGCCAGCCAGCCAGCCAGCCAGCCAGCCACCCAGCCAGCCAGCCAGACAGACGGACATGGCTATATCGACTCAGGAGGTGACGCTGATCAAGAATATATATACCTTTCTATACCTGCCACGCCTCCTTCTCTGCGTTACAAACGGAAGGACAAAGTGAATATACCCTGGGTGTAGGGTATAAAAAGGAAAAAAGAAAGAAAAAGTAGAAGAAAAACAAGGAGAGCAACAAGAGAAATATGGTAAACGGGAAAGACGAAGAAAAGCGAAGACGACAGAGAGAAGAAGGGGGCGTAAAGAGGGAAAGGAGGGAAAGGAGAGAGAAAAAAAGAGAGAGAAGAAAGGAATAGGGGGGAGCAAAAGAAAAGAAAAGGGAAAATAAAGAAAAAAGAAAGAAGAAGGAGAGGAAGGAGAAAAGAAGAAAAGAGAAGAAGAAGGGAGAAAGAAAGAAGAAGTGAAAGAAATAAAGAAGGGATGGAACGAATAAGGCATAGAGAAGAAGAAGTGATGAAAAATGGAACAAAAAAGAAAAAATAAGAAAGGAAGAGAGAAAAAAGGAAGAAAGGAGAAGAAAGACAAAAGAAGAAAATCTAAAAGAAAGAAAAAGACGACAGAAGAAGGAGGGAGAACCGGAAGAAGAACAAATAGAAGAAAGAGGAAGTAAAAAAGTGGAATGAATAAGACAGAGAGATGAAAATGGTGAGAGGTGAAAGGAATAAGAAAGAAATGGAACGAATACGACAAAGAGAAGAAGAAAAATTATTATGAAAAATAGGAAAAGAACAAAAAGAAGAAGAAGGAAGAAAGGAGAAGGAAAAGCAAAACGAAATGAATGGAATAAGACAAAGAAAAGAGAAATGATGAAAGGTGAAAGAACCAAGAAAGGAATGAAACGAAATATGACAGTAAAAAGAAAAACTATGAAAAAGTGGACATAAGAAGGGAAAGAACAAATAGGATGGAATACCGACAAAGAGGTTACAATGAAAACAAAAGGACGCTGAAAAAAATGAATGAAAAACCAACAAAAAACACCGAAAAATGAAGAAAACAAATGATTGAAAAAAACATAAACAAAAACGAAGAAAACAAATGTAAAAAAGAATGACGAGACAAGACAGAGTGAAAGGTGAAAAAGAAGAAAGAAAACGGGGAAGAAAAAGAAAGAAAAAGTGGACATAAAAAGGGAACAGAACAAATAGAACGAAAAAGCCACAAAAAGGTTACAATGAGAACAAAAAGAAGCTGAAAAAATGAATGAAAACCAATAAAAAACAACGAAAAAAATGAAGAGACAAGAAGGAGTGAAAGGTGAAAAAGAAGAAAGAAAAGGGGGAGAAGAAAAAGAAAGAAAAAGTGAAAAAAGATGGGAGCAGGGAGTAGAACGATGAATAATAGTGATGAAAAAGATAAAACAGAAGAAGAAGATGAAGAAGGAAAAGGAAAAAGAAGAGAACGAGAGAAGAAAGAGAAAAACAAAAAGAAAAAAGGAAAAAGATTAAAAGAGATAAAAAGAAAAAAGGGGAAAAGAAGACGAAGAAAGTGTAGAAAATTGGAAAGAAAACAGGAAGGAAAGAAGGAATAAAAGGAAGTAAAAGAAAGAAGTATGGGAAAATAGAAAAAGGAAAAAGTGAAGGAGAAGAGAAGTGGAAAGAGGGCAAAGGAGGAAGAAGAAGAAAAAGAAAAGGAAAAAGAAAGAAGGAAGAAGAAGAAAACAAAAAGAATAACAAGACAAAGATAGTAAACGGGAAAGACAAAGAAAAGAGAAGAGGCCAGAGAGAAGAAGGGGGGTAAAAACGGAAGGGAGAAAGAAGAAAGAGGAAGTAAAAGAGTGAAACAAATAAGGTAGAGAGATGAAAATGGTGAGAGGTGAAAGGAATAAGAAAGGAATGGAACAAATAAGATAGAGAGATGAAGATGGTGAGAGGTGAAAGGAATAAGAAAGGAATGTAACGAATAAAGAGAAGAGAAATGATGAAAGGCGAAAGAAACAAGAAAGGAATGGAACGAATATGCCAGTAAGAAGAAAAACTATGAACAGGTGGACAAAAGAAGGGAATAAAACAGAGAGATGAAAATGGTGAGAGGTGAAAGGAATCAGAAAGGAATGGAACAAATAAGACAGAGAGATGAAAATGGTGAGAGGTGAAAGGAATAAGAAAGGAATGGAACGAATAAAGAGAAGAGAAATGATGAAAGGCGAAAGAAACAAGAAAGGAATGGAACGAATATGACAGTAAGAAGAAAAACTATGAAAAGGTGGACAAAATAAGGGAATAAAACAAATGGGACAAAGAAACGACCAAAAGGTTACAATAAGGTTACGATGAAAAACAAAAAGAAGCCGTAAAAATGAATGAAAACCAACAAAGAACAACGAAAAACGAAGAAAAACAAATGAATGAAAAACAAACAAAAAACAAAAAAACAAACCAAACAAAAAATACAAACAAAAAACGATGAAAAACAAATGAAAAAAAGATGAAAGGACAAAAAAAGGGTGAAAGGTGAAAAAGAAGGAGGAAAAGGGGAAGAAGAAAAAGAAGGAAAAGTGAAAAAAGATGGGGCAGGGAGTAGAAGAAGAATAGTAATGATGATGAAAAAGGGTACAAACAGAAGAAGAAGGGGAAAAGGAAAAAAGGAAAGGGAAGAGATCAAGAAAAGAAAGAGAAAACAAAAAGAAAAAGAAAAAACAACTAGTAAGGATGTAAATTTTGGCCTGGCCAAACATTAAATACCCTACACTGCAGTATTTTGAAAATTTTGCTTATATGGGAGGTGCCACGCCCTCTTGTCCGAGTACACCCAGTTTTTGTTCAGAGCTTGCATTTATAGTTTTTAGTGTCAGAGTGAAATTTAGTTGGATTATCTCAAAAAACTCTTTCAGTATAGCATTTTGAATCTTTTGCTTATATGGGAGGTGCCACGCCCCCTTGTCTGATTTCACCCAATTTTTGCTGAGAGCTTTCATTTATAATTTTTAGTGTCTTAGTGAAATTTGGTTCGAATATCTCAAAAAACGCTTTCAGTATAGCGTTTTGAAGCTTTTGCTTATATGGGAGGTGCCACGCCCTCTTGTCCGAATTCACTCAAATTATTATCAAAGCTTGCGCTTACAATTCGTAGTACTTATATGTATTGTGGTTGCATTGTCGTGAAAAATACTCCTAAAATTGCATTTTGAATATAATTTTTGTATGGGCGGTAGGCGTGTCCATTGACCGATTTTGCTCATTTTCAATCCCCCGAGCTAACTTTGACGACGGAGGCAGTGTACCAAATTTCATCGAATTATCTTGCTCAGTTTTCCCAAAAAGTGTATTTCAACACACTGCCCGCCACCCAGCCACCCAGCCAGCCAGCCAGCCAGCCAGCCAGCCACCCAGCCAGCCATCCAGCCAGACAGGCGGACATGGCTATATCGACTCAGGAGGTGACGCTGATCAAGAATATATATACTTTTCTATACCTGCCACGCCTCCTTCTCTGCGTTACAAACGGAAGGACAAAGTGAATATACCCTGGGTGTAGGGTATAAAAAGAAAAAACAAAAAGAAAAAGGAAGGAGGAAAAGATTAAGAGAGATAAAAAGAAATAGGGAAGAAGAACGAAGAAAGAGTATAGAAAAACAAAGATGGAAAGGGAGAGGGAATGTGAAAAAGAAGGGAACAAACTGAGAGGAGAAGATAGGGAGAAGAAGAAGGGAGAGAAAAAAAGAGAGAAAAAAGACAGAAAAAAGAGCGGAAGAAACAGAAGTAAGAAGAAGGAAGAAAAAGAAAGAAAAAGAACGAGAAAAAAGAAAAAGGAAAGAGTGAAGAAAAAAATGAAGAAAAAAGTAGAAGAGAGGGTTAGAAAGGAGAGAACCGAGAAAAAATAACACATTAGAGAAGGAAAGTGGCTAAGAAAAAGCGTAAAAAGGTGAAAAAGTAGACAAACACTTAAGGAAAAATGGACAGAAAGGTTACAAAAGACAGGTTATGATATTAGAAGACAAAGGTCTAAAAGCAATTAAAAATTTTATAAAAAGGTGTAGAAACTAATCATGCCAACTGTGTAACATGACGTATGATTATTAAACCAAAGAAACACGAAAGGACTATGTTATTAGGGGAAAGGGATAAAAATGACTCAAAAAATAAGCAAACGTATGGTCACCTCACCATTGCATGAGAGGATGATTGGAAAAAATAGATGCATTATAGGAAACACTCAGAGAGCCGTAAAACAATGATGGCCGCTATGGGAAAAATTCTAATTGGAAAGAAGGGGCACTTCACACAATCAAAGAAATGTGAGAGAGAGTGTGCCGGCAAAGGTAATAATTTATGGTTTCTCAGAGACCTATAAAAAGATGCATTATAGGAAACACTCAGAGAGCCATAAAAACAATGATGGCCGCTATGGGAAAAGTTCTAATTGGAAAGAAGGGGCACTTTACACAATCAAAGAAATGTGTGAGAGAGTGTGCCGGGAGAGGTAATAATTTATGGTTTCTCAGAGAGCTATAAAAAAATAATGGTGTGACACGTGAGGAACTTAGGTATTATTGATAATTACATGTTAGTCCAGTCATTTAAGCTTATATTTGGTAAGAATCTCGGAATTCGAGATACACAGCTGTAAATCTGTAAATACTTTTATATTGACACCCTAAAAGTTGTCTCAAAACCATTGGCAGTCTATAATGCTCCAAAATCTGTGAAAAGTCTCGATCATCTTCGTTATATGCATTACGTCAAGTCTACAAAACTTAATAAACCTGTGCAGCTTTCAAATATTCCACCAACAAGTGCAGCTGCTCATCAACATTTTAACCGTGTATATTATCAAGTTCAAACTTGGTTAGGACATGATTTGGAACCCCAAGTATGGAGTTGGACAATGCGAAATGATTTTCTGGAGCCTATCATGACAATTTTACTACCTGCTCCAGAAGATTTGCTAAATACAATTTTCTGCAACTGCAAGAGTGGTTGTGGTTCGCGATGCGGATGCAGGAAAGCGGGCTTGCAATGCTCTTTAGCTTGTGGCCAATGTAATGGGCAAGCTTGTCTCAATGCTCTACCATATCAGAGCGACATTAACGAAGATGGAACCTTTGACCCCGAAATCATGGAAGAACTTGAGACAAATGTCGTTGAAGACGATAATGAAGACCAGTTTGAAATTTACCAGCAGCCAGAAGACGACGATGAAGAGGAAGAAGATGATTAAAATTATAAATTGTAGTTTTTATACCCTTTATTCCACTTTTTTACTTTCAATAAAAATAAATGTATTGAATGATATTTTTCAATAAAAAGATTAATTTATAATTTATTTGTTTTTTTTTTTCATCTCCATCTCGGAAACGGTTCATCGTATAAAAAATTTTTTTAAACAAAATTTGTAGAGAATTTTGTATTCTACAATATTGATCATATGTACAAATAGCAAAAAACCCATAGGAATTGAGATATTTCCAAAAAAAGCGCAAAAAACCGATTTTTGTGACCTTTGACCTTGAAATTTAATAGTTGCTTACACCCTACCATATGTAGGTTTTGAGACAACTTTAAGGGTGTCAATATAAAAGTATTTACAGACTTACAGCTGGGTATCACGAATTCCGAGGTGAACTTACTATAATGACTGGACTATGTGTGGAATGTAAATTTAAAATTTTTTAAAAAATTTTTATAAAAATTTTTTGAGAGTGTGATAACTGAAGTGACAGTATATAAGTTAAATATTTACGTATTATATGAAAAAAGGTCAAAAAAGAACGACTGCAGTGGGGAAGACATATAGAAACTGTAAAAAATATTTATGAAAAGCTCATAAAAAGATTAGGTTAAAAGTTTTCTGTATAAAAATATATATATATATATTAATATACATATATATATAAAAACGCATATGAAAGGAAAATAATGAGATAAAAACGCATTATAAAAACAGTTTAAAGTGTCAGAATAAGTATAAAGAAAATATATTATCAAAGTTGTAGGAACACATTATTAATATCGTAAGAAATATCACAAAAAAAGGGGGGAAAATGTAACAGAACTGCTACACAAATGCAACAAATGGACAGCAATAACAATATCAAAGTATACCCACTTAACCGAGTATATCCGATACTGCATTGTGCCCATAAGATGCACGGAAAATAACGCAGATGTTACTTTAATCTAATTTTCTGAACCAACAAAGTGCATATGTGCAATCGAGGCTAATATACACCAATGTGTCCGGATGTATATAAGCCTCAAAAACAAGGCATATGCCTATTGTAGGTGTTAATAGATTTTATATTTCTCTTTTATTCTTTGGTGTTTAACATCAAGGAGAGTATAAAATTGTACAAAAAACGTAAGGAAAAACCAGTGTGAGAAATGTTATATAAAAAGTATATAACAATCAAAGAGAATAACTTAAGCATTATGATTGTAAAGGGGACATAATGCATATACAAGACAAGCGGAAACAAGCGACCGAAAAAGACATTTAGGCACCGTTTAGGTGTAAACTAAAGGCTGCCAATAAACGTTTTTCGTCCGCGCCTAGCTGGACTCATCAGTTGGCTTAGGAGGTATAAGTAGAAAACCGACCTGTGACACTACTCTACACGACTTGAAACAAATGTGACAATTATGTCGTGCAGAAAGTAGTTCACTATTTTTATAAAAAGGAATAAAACCAGAAAAAACATAGGGAAAATATAGAATAAATATAGAAATAAAAATGAATAAAAATGTGTATATATATGAAGACTCACCATATATATTATAAGAACACTGGTGTAAAAAAGAAGAATATGTTGCCCGTAAGTATTAGGGTGACCGTTATATATTGAACGTTTAGTTAGGGTGACCGTTAAATATGATGACCGAAATGGATTGCGTTAAAAAAGTGAAAAATTATGGGAATGATAAATGAATTAAGGTTAATAAAGCACAAAAAGTTATGTAAAAAGCACAAAAAACACTAAAAATGTTATAATGAAAGTACTAAAAACATGAAAAAATATTGAAAGCACTAGAAAAACACAAAAAATGATGACACCAAAGACATTAGGATGCAATCCATCAACGCGAATTTGTTTAGAAAACACCACTGTCACTATAACGATAACACGGAGCAAAAACGGTTGGGAAACCCCAAAAAACCGGGGGGTATACATGTTTAAAAAACGAGAAAAAACACAAAAAACGAGAAACCGAAAAACGGGAGCGTGTGAAAACGCGATAAACTTATTAAAAATGAAATGAAAAGAGTAAGTGAGTGTAATGATAGTCGTAAAAGTTGCGTCGAAAAATACATAAGTATATGAGCTTATTTTGTGAATAACAATACCTGGAGACCTCCATAACCGAGGGAACAATCATGTGTTATCGGCGGTGGGCGTGATGTGTTGGTTCACCGACCATGTGTGCACGGTATGTTGTCTCAATAGATAAAACTTAGAAAGACTTAAGTTTATATATACACATAGGTGAGATACTTAAAAGCAAATATAAGATGTAGCCCTAATATGTTTAACAATACGTAAACGTGTATAAAATAACTTAGACTTAAACCTGCACACTAAGAGGTGGAAAGCCTATCAGAGGGTATGTATGAGTTTGAGGGTTGATTTATGGACCCGATCCCACTTAACTAAGTTTGTCTATAATATAACTAAAAAGATTATAAAATACTTATAATGATTCAGGGTGGGAACCCGAATGTTGACCTGCATAACATACCTATGGAGTGTGTTGATACGACACAATAAAACTTACGAAAAGGAATAGGATATATGTTATGTGTAAGGTTATAGGTGTGAATGTGTCCTGAACACATTCGTAACTTAGTACGGGACTTAAGCCTCCTGTGCGTGAGGTTTGTAACCTGCCTAAGCAAACAAAAAGTAAGTAAAAGACATGAGATTGTTACCTAGCGAGCTAAACTAGTATATAAACAAAAACCCTAAAAAGCCCTATGTAAACCTAAACATGTGCAAATTTAAGAATGTTAATAAAAAGAAAAAAGAAAAAAGACGAGAAAAACTAGTCCCTTATCTAAAGTTGTGACGCGTTGCTTTCTTGTTCAGAGGCGCAATAACTTTTCTACTGAAAAAGAAAGCTTAAGAATATAAAAACCGATAAGCAAAGCTTAGTAAAGAAAACCTAACAAAAACCTAAAACTAGACGGGATATATACGTGTTGGACTACGGAACTTTCATGTTTGAGGGCCGGATAACTTGTAAGCCCACAAAAATGAAGGTGTTAAGTTGAGATAAAACCGGATGAACGTTATTTATGAGAGGGTACGCCAGAAATCACATATTTCTGAGAGGGTAAGCCTAAGAAATTTGGTGAATCATTAAATTGAGATGTATATATATATACCGACATGGAATCATTAATGAGGAAACCATGTATTGGAAAGGATGAAAACACCAAATGACAAGGACCCACAAAAAACATGCTTAAATGGGAATCCCCAAAGAACAAGATCATGTAACCTAGAATAAAGAAGAAAGAAAAAATGAAAAAGGGAAAGACGCGTCGCGTATTTGGTAGGCAAACAACCCGAACCAAACGGGAGACACCTCAGTAGTAGACTCAAGAAGAGACTATACCTAAAAGCCCCGCGAGTCAAGGATGTTTGGTACCAAAAAACTAATGTGGAAAAGCCCTAAGTTTGTGTATATGCTAATATATACACAATCTAGTAGCATATATATGCTGCAAAGCTACCTAACCACAACAGGTAAGAATAACGTAAGTAAATAAGCTGCACAGTAGAGTATAACATAAGGTGATCCTACTTAAGCATTATAACATATGTATAAATATATGTGTGTCGTAAAAATGTATGTCAAGATAAAAACGCAATAAAAACGCTGTAAATCAATGTATTTTGTATATCGACGGCTTATATTCAATACCCTCTATCTACAATTTTCACGAAAATTAGTTTTTGATGGTAAAACCTTCATTGAGACAAAAGGCATCTGTGATATTAATTCCAAACGAAAAATTTGCTTCCAGAGCTACTTTTTTCCATTTAAAGAAATTCACTATCTACAGCAATCGATTTTGTGAAATGCAATATCCTCTATCTACATATGAAAAATGAAAGATTTTCATTTTATTATATTTATTGGGTGGCCGTTATATACAAGGTCATGACAAACGGTCGTCAATCGGCTCCAAATGGCGAAAATTTATTTTCTTGATTTTTTCAGTTTTGTGTGTTGAACCTTGATAGCCCTGCTGAGTCGTGATTGGCCCTTCTGTAAACTAACAGATAAGGCTAGACGCATAAAATTTGGTACAGATGAAAACAATATTACTAGGCTATCTGGGATCAAATATGGGCGTGATCAGTTAAACTTGATTTAAAAATTAATACAATTGAGGAGTGTCCGCACCAAAAAGCCTAGGTACCATTTCGAGCCAAAAGTTGTGTCATAATATGAATCGGGTGACATTTTGTTAGAAAAATTGACTCGATGGCGTGGAATTGATGGGATTATGTTAAAAAAATTATACCGGTCAAATAACTGATTATCACGGCACATAATATGTATGAGATCACTTTACTAGAAACTGGGTATTAAAGCGGTATCCAGACGGACATGTGAATACAAAACATGAGAACTGAAATCTGAAATTTGAGCTCAGATTTTTATATAAAGTACCCAAAGTTACTAGAAAGTAGATGTACCCGGGAGCAAGGGTTTTTATTCCCTACTCCCCGCCCAGACCTATTAAGTCTTGCGCCCTAGTTTTTTATAGCAGTTTATGGTGGACTGGGATTAGTGGTGAGCAAACCAAGACCAAGATCATAGCAGTCTTGGTCTTGGTCTTGTTCTTGCATATTGTGTCTTGGTCATTAAGTCTTGGTCTCGAAGATGCCAAATTTCGAATTGAGATATGATTTTATGCTTGAAACGGGCATGACACACCTATTAACTATAAATAAGAAAGACTAAAAAGCAGTCTTGGTCTTCATGATAATCCTGAGCAAGACCATTGGTCTAGCAATGATATCAGCTTCTTGGTCTAATACCGAGACTAAGACCAAGAATCAAGACCAAGACTAAGTTTGCGCATCACTAACTGGGACTTCCTTATTACGCATCTAAGCTAGGATTTTTTAATCATGTAAGAATTCTGAGTTATCTTTTCTTAGAATTCCAAAAATCACTGTTTTGAGGCCTACTTAGAGCTATATAGCAAGCTATAAGCGAGGATAACTCAGGATCCTTACATGATAGAAAAAAGACCAAGTTTGGATTCATATTAAGCAGATCAAAGTTAAAAATAAACGGCTATAAAAAATGTATGTATGTATGTATTCTCCTTTAACTCCTAGGAGGAGCATAGGGCCATAGAGCCAAATAAGGACCTATAATAATCTGAGCTCAGGTTTTGATTCTCATATTTTGCATTCTGAAATCCACCAGGCGCCTTACTTATTTTGAGTTTTCTTTTGCTAAAAAACCATCTGTTAATAAGTAATTCATAAAAAATTGGTTTTTATTATTGTGCAATAGGCTCTATCTGCTTGTTTGAACACGCATTTTATATTATATTTGAATTGCAATATGCTCTATCTGCTAAATTAAGGCGAATAACTAAGGTTTTTTTTTAATTTTTTTATTTGAAGGACCTTGTGGCTCTTTTTAACCCTCTAGTTCCCAAGAAGGCCTGTAGGCAGCCTTATTTAAAAAAATTCCATAAATCGTATTTGATGTGTTTTGAAATTGAATTTCTGCATACTGAAAGGAAAATTCCCATTCTTCTAAATAAATGCATTTGCGTAAATCTGCAATACGTATAAAAGCCGCAATTGTAAGCCAAATTTGGAATTTCGTGAAAAAGTGATAAATTAATTATTTTGTATTTTGCGCTATAAACAAACATTTTTTAAAAATAGTTCTAAAGCTCTATAAGATTCAAAAAAATTATGAGATGCAGCTATTTATGTGTGCTATAAGAAAAATAATTAATTTGGCAAAATAACTTTTTAGCTTTCCCCTCACTGGCCCCAAACCAGACCGTGCCTGTAGGCCGTCTTGGGAAACAAATCATAAAAAAGTTGTAACGGTCACTATATAGTTTTTTCGTGCTATTTGGATTTTTTTACCAATTTTCAAGGAAACCTTATGTGCCACGAATCATAAATCGTATCTTTAGGGGTATATAATGACAAATCCCACATATGGTGCTTAAAATGTTTGATTTGGACGGATTTTAGTATACCATCTAGGTATACATGGAGGTCTAGATGGAGCGCGTTCTCGATCACGGATGTCCCTATTTTCCAAGTACTCTTAGATATAAAAGACCAATGTAAAACAAAATAAACTTTTTTTAGCAGAAATTTGTAGCTCCGTTGATTGGGCAGATTTATAAATAACTATGTGAACATATAACAAGGCCATTCGACGGGCACCTACGTATGTTAGAATGAAACCTTCCTTTGATCAAAAAGATATTCATTCTATAGTTTCCCGTTTCGAATGAGCTGCAAGAAAATATATTAAGATTCCATGTTTAAATGTTATTCATGAGAATAAACGTCAAATAGTTCGGGCAAATCGTGTGATACAAATTTTTTTAGATGATTTCGAAATATTTCAGTCGCTTATTTCACCATTTGGATTGATCGATGAATCAACGGTAGAAGCACTATCAAGTTCATGCTCTTTGATCACAACTAGGGTCTTATTCTTCTAGGTTAAGATTTGGTAGACCCTTTAAAGATACAAACTTTTGTCGTAAGTTAACTCTTCTGTTACGAAAGAATGTTGTCTTCACGACAAAGGCTGTAAATGGAATCCCTCGAGATAGTCCCTTGTCTTATACAGACGAACCAGCAAAACAGAAAACTGATATAAAGAGTTCTAATCAGCTTAAAAGGTTCAGGTCTCACAAACACTCTGTTTATTTAAGAATATGGATATGGCAAAAGCTACCGGTCCTAGAAGTCTTGCATAGTGCTTCAAAAAAGTCGACGCAAAACCGTAGTTTTGGCACGTAAATTTTTAACTCTGACTGATAGACGGAGTGCCAATATCCTGATTACACATCTGAAGCACAATTTGAATGCAGAAAAAAAATATACAAGTGACCCAACGAATATATTTGCCTCCCTGAGTGAACTTCGTGATATCAACAAAAAAATCACAATATCTATGAACCAAAAACTAATTTTGCGGTCGCTCTAAAATTTTCCACATCTTTGAGCGTTCCGCCTGGTATGGTGGCCCCTATTGACCCCCTAGCTACGACAGTTCATACATACATAGTGCCCTTTGTCAATTAGAATGATATTTTTGATTTCGTGGCGAAAAACAACATTTTGATTATATATACGGGTATATTTTTATCCACCGATGTTAAAAAATTTTTTCTGCATTTAATCAGCTGAAATGGTTAATCGTTACTTACGTTTACTTAGTTTTTATATTCGATTTTTGAACAAAAATACAAAGATTCCATATAAATCATATTATATTTTTTTTGGCTTACTTGCCCAAGGCGGCCTCTAGGCATGCTACCTTTTACACCCCCTACCACGATTTCTACCAATCCAAAAAATTTTTTCTTGAACAAACATTGTTTCTACAACCCAAAGCTACCTCCTGTAGTTCTTTTAGCTTAAAAAAAAATTTGGGAACTAGAGGGTTAATTAATATCGTAGTACTTCGTTTGGTTAACACTATAAAAAATAGCGAATAAAACAGTTTTTTGGCTCTCCTGAAAAATTGTATTTTTGTAGATAGAGTGTATTGAATATAAGCCGTCGATATGATAAAAAGTCAAAGTGGTCAAAAAATAAGTAAAAGTGTAATACACACAGGTTAATAATAGGATGAAAGTTAAGTTAATATGTTAATTAAGAATTTAAAAACAATAACCAATAAGGATTGTAAATTTAACATTCTTGAAAATCAAAAATTTTTTCAAAAAATTTTTTAAAAAGAAATTTCAAAAATTGTAGTAGGCTAGAAAAAGAAGAAAATTTTTTGAAGTTTTGTAGGTGTAAAACTTAACATTGGATTTTCAAGGCTAATAAAATATTTGAATTTTGAAAATTTAAAACGGCAAACAAGTAGAAAAAGTGAACAAGTGAATTTAATTTGAATTCGTACATTGAGTGAAGCACATGCGTCATTGCGTATTTATATGAGTACTAGCTGGCCTGGTTGCGACTTCGTTCGCCCATTCTCGATTCCTATAAGTACGAAGTCCCATCCATCTCCATCGTCCCTCTCTTCCAATCACCAAGGTTTTTAAAGATCCATGTATCAACTTTTGTAATCATAGCTCCCATAGGTACAGAGATATAGCATTTTATATATTTTTTGTATGAAGGGTGCAACTCCCCCTTCTCACTCCCCCGCCCAAGATTTTCAAAGTAAATGGTAGATAGAATATTCATGTATGTACCAAGTTTTATAACGATATCTGCGATATGTGAAGAAATATAGCATTTTGTATATTTTTGAAAAGTGGATGCAATTCTCCTACACCCAATATCCTCCAAGTTTTGCATAATGAATGGTAGATATGTACATTATGCATAAGTTCATCAACTTTCATAATCATAACTTGTATAACTGTAGAGATATAGCATTTTTTGTATTTTTTTCGTATGGGGGGTGCAACCCCCGTTCCCCTCAGTGGCATCCCACCCCCTTAAGAACCTTCTACAGACCATATCAAACAATTAAAAAAAAAATTATGTAAATCGGCCTTGTAGTTTCCGCGTTCATAAGCTACATACGGACACCATTTCATTTTTATATATATAGATATTGTCGTACGTTAAAAATTAAATTTATTTTAGAGAGTGTAATGTCCGGTCCAATAGGTAAAGAAATGGTTGTTAGGGATGAGGGTGTCGATGAATGTGTGGGTGTTGGTGTTGAAGATGTTGGTGCAGGAGGGGAGCTGCCTAACATTAACGAAGTGGTGCCACTAGAGGCAAGTTTACAGGGAAGGGGGGAGAGACTATCGGATGTAGCACATCAAAAAGAAAGGCCTTTGCTGATGTCAGCGGTAACTTTACCAAAAGCGGTACCAGGTGGGTTTAAAAATCTAACAGACATACCCGTAGATAGGGAAGTGGCGACCTTATTGAGTTTTGGTCCAAAATTTGTGCCTCCTAGCGTTCCAAATTTTGTAAATGTATTGGATGTAATGTCCTATTTAATAGAATGTTACAATAAGGTGCATAACGGCATAACAGACTTTAGTCTGGTATATGCCGAAATAATGAGTCAACATTACCAAGATTTAAGTGAGGTCATAGACAGGAATAAGCATAATAGCTTAAAGGAGCAGATGTTTATGGAAATGCTGAAAACAACCCGGAAGTTCCTATCCGCTTATAAACATTTATGTATTGTCCAATCGGACAAGAGTAAATGTACCGTGCTAATGACACGGGCCAATTATGAGGCAAAGATGTATGTATGGATAGATAAATGTGTTAAGGTTGGGGCATATGAGCTGTATTTAGGTTTACTAGAAAAGGATATGAAACCTATGAAAGCAAAATTTAAGGCTATACAGAATAGATTGATGAAAGTTTATAAAACAGCGGACAACGGGGGTAAACCTTTTTCCCATAATTGCTTTATGGCTTTAAAAAGTTTCAAAGTTGAAGAAGCAAGTATGTCTATTCTATATGGTGTGGTAAAAGATCACAAACCTGAAGCGCCCTGTTGTACAATTGGGTGGGTAACTGTAATGGTCCGTTTCGAGAAATCATAATTTTTCCTTAAATTTTTTAAATTTCTATAATCGTGCACAAATTTGCTGATTTTTAAAGAAATATTTTTGGTACTTCCCTAACTTGAAAAATTGGCAGCACTAAAAATTTGCTCAATTTCTTATACCTTCAGTGCTATCAAGTACCACTGAAGTGTAATTAAAAACTTCTTGCAAAAAAGATGTCCCAACTTCCTTCAAGAATGATCTTTCTTTCTTCTTGATTTACCGAGCAGTGCTGACATAATTTTTGAGAAGGAAAAATTGGTAAGAATCTACCTTTGACTTTTGTTAATTTCAATTAAAACATTAAATTTTCAGAATCAAACAAATAATTTTCACCAATTTTGATATTATTTCAAAGAAAATTTAATGCTTTTTGAAATTTTCGGCAAAGAAAATTCGTCTGGAAGATATACAAAATTTCATATATCATTATCATTTACAAAGGTAAATTTCTTCATATATGGGTTAATAAGCAAAAACTAATTACAGTACTTTTTGTTAGTATTTTTGGCAATAATTTGTATTGCGCGAATACTGATCGTGGTTTAAACAAGCGGCGGCAACTGATGGTGATCGCCAAACAGATTGCGCCTGTCACCAAGCTGCTCTCAATGTTGGTGAAGCTTTTGATGAAAACTGTTTCTCAGAAAGATTAAAATGAGTAAATCCTAACAAAAAGTACTGTAATTAGTTTTTGCTTATTAACCCATATATGAAGAAATTTACCTTTGTAAATGATAATGATATATGAAATTTTGTATATCTTCCAGACGAATTTTCTTTGCCGAAAATTTCAAAAAGCATTAAATTTTCTTTGAAATAATATCAAAATTGGTGAAAATTATTTGTTTGATTCTGAAAATTTAATGTTTTAATTGAAATTAACAAAAGTCAAAGGTAGATTCTTACCAATTTTTCCTTCTCAAAAATTATGTCAGCACTGCTCGGTAAATCAAGAAGAAAGAAAGATCATTCTTGAAGGAAGTTGGGACATCTTTTTTGCAAGAAGTTTTTAATTACACTTCAGTGGTACTTGATAGCACTGAAGGTATAAGAAATTGAGCAAATTTTTAGTGCTGCCAATTTTTCAAGTTAGGGAAGTACCAAAAATATTTCTTTAAAAATCAGCAAATTTGTGCACGATTATAGAAATTTAAAAAATTTAAGGAAAAATTATGATTTCTCGAAACGGACCATTACAAAACTAGATAACTCGAAAAGTTTCATCTAGAGAGTTAGATAGAAAAAGGGAAGTTAAGATCGAATGTCTTTGGCGTGGTAAGTGCCTATTAATTTTCCTTGTAAGTCCTCTAAGACATAATAGGAATTTCCAACTTTTTCACGTATTCTTGCTTTAAGGAATAGGGGACCTAATTTTGCGTTGAAGCGTTTTTCAAAATTGCTTTGTGCAAAATTTCTTCTGAATATCTCTTGACCGACTTTATAAGAAACAGGGCGTGACCTAAGATTATATTGTTCGGAATTACGTTGGTAAGCTTTAGTGATGTTTTCTTTGATTTTGCTTCTCATAAGCACTAATTGATCATCGCGTATTAAGCCACAAGAAGGTTCTTCCAAAGTATGTAACATTTTTAAAAGTTTATAGGTGGACCCATGAGTAACCATATCAAAACCAAAGAGTGCATGATATGGAGAGCAACCAATGGAATGATGAATAGCATTTCTAAGAGAACAACTAATGCTGGTTAAATTTTCGTCCCAATGTGTTTGATCATTATTCAGATATGCACGAATTGCAGCTATAAGCGAGCGATTTACGCGTTCCGATGCATTTGACTGTGGAGAGTACAATGCAGTGTATGTATGTTGAATACCTAGTTCAGTTAAAAAAGCGTTAAAATCATTTGCTTTGAACTGAGTTCCATTATCACTAACTAAGATTTCCGGTACACCATAAGAGTGAAAAATTTCTTTTAAAAGAAAATCTTTAATGACTTGTGAGGTGAACTTTTTAAGCGGACAAAGCCAGTGGAATTTAGACATGTGATCCATTACTATCAGTATACCTATATGACCTTGGCTACTACGGGGATAGGGGCCTAAAATATCAACGTACAATCGTTGAAAAGGACGAAAAGACTCAGCCTGTTTACCCATTTGTGGTCTAAGGACAATATTAGGTGCTTTTGTTTCCTTGCATGTTTCACAACTTTTAATATAGCTTCGCACATCTTTTATCATACCTGGCCAAAAGAAATTTCTTCGAAGAAGATTCAAAGTTTTGCTAACACCTCCATGAGATGCAATAACATTATCATGAGCGCGTGATATCACGTCTGGCCTTAATTTTTCTGGAATCCATAGCTTCCATGAATTATTTTCCTGCTCTATATCTCCTTTAGCATGTTCTTTTCTGAAATAGACATATTTATCCACTATTTTCAAATCAGGTAATTTATTCTGTTCTTTTGTTATTCTATCTTTCAAAGTTTCATATTCCGTATCCAGAAAATGAGGAGATTCTAAATCAACTTCGGGACCAACTAATTCGACTGCAGAAATTTCTTCAGAAAACATTCTTGAAAGAGCATCTGGAACGATGTTGTCTTTGCCTTTCCTATGAGTTACAGTGAATTTGTAACCCTGTAGCTTAAAAGCCCATCGAGCGAGTCTTCCACTCAAGTTTGATTGTCGCATCAACCAAACCAGACTAGCGTGGTCGGTGACTATTTCAAATTCATGAAGTTCAATATAGCATCGAAATTTCGCAATGGCTTCAATAGCAGCCAAACATTCTCTTTCTGTCACACTATAATTTCTTTGTGCAGAATTAAGTTTTCTTGACATGAAAGCAATAGGTCTTTCTAAATCATTTTCGTCATGTTGAATAAGCACTGCACCAATACCATGATCACTCGCGTCGCAATGGATGTAAAATTTTTTGGAGAAATCAGGGTTGGAAAGAACTGGCGCTGAAGTCAATAAAGCTTTTACTTTTTCAAAAGCCGACTGAGCATCTTCTGTCCAATTGAATTTCTTTTTGGTTGAGAGAACCTCAGTGATAGGAAAAGTGATTTCCGAAAAATTTTCGATGAATCTCCTATACCATCCAGCTACACCGATAAATCCTCGAACTTGTTTTAAGTTCTTTGGTATTGGCCAAGCCAAAACAGAATTAATTTTTTCAGGATCTGGAGAAATTCCTCCATCACCTATGACGTATCCAAGATAATTGACATTAATGACACAAAACTTGCTTTTAGCGACATTTAAAGTCAAATTCGCTTTCTTAAACTGTTCTGCAATTCTGACTAAAATTGACAGATGAGATTGAAAATCTTCAGAAATAACAATAAGATCGTCTAAATATCCAAACACGCAAAATTTAAGATCTGCAGGAATTAATTCGTCCATAAGACGACACATTGTCTGGGGCGCATTACAGAGCCCGAAAGGCATTACCACAAACTGGTATAATGACCTTCCAGGAACTGTAAAAGCCGTCAAATGCTTAGCATCTTTATTTAACCCAATTTGCCAAAAGGCATCTTTTAGGTCGATTTTTGTTATAATATTTGCCTTCGGGAGACGAGATAATATACCTTCTAAACTTTGCAAAGGATATGCATCCTTTTTAGTTGCATCGTTTAGCTTTCTAGCGTCTAAACATAAACGTACTTTTCCTGGTTTTATAACCAACCGCATTGGAGAACTCCAAGGACTTGTCGAAGGTTCAATGACACCCAAGCTTAACATGCGATCGATCTCCTTAAACATAAGTTTCTCGACCGCTGGAGATACTGGATAGTATCTTTGTTTTATTGGCTTCGCGTCGCCAACATCTATATCATGCTTTATTAAACTTGTGCGACCAAGTCCTTGAGTCTCGTAATCTGGAAAAAGAGATTTGACAGCAGCTAGCTGTTGCTGTTCTAAATCACTTAGAGGATAACATTTGTCTTCACTTTTTGAAAGGTTATCATCACCATTATCAACTGCATTAGCTGACAATGATGAAATTATTCCTGGGGCAAGCTTGAATTGCTTCCAAAAATCAATGCCTAAAATAACCCGTTGGGAAATTGAGGGAATAATAAAAAATTTAATTTTCTGAATTCCAGACTTATAAAAGGTATCAACGGATAAAAACCCAATTACTTTATGACACGAGCCATCTGCAGTTCTAACGCTAGAATTTATTTTTGTAAATTCAGTACAATTGGAAAAATCTTCTTGAGCCAATGATGAACCAATGCAACTAATGTTGGCACCAGTATCTAATAAGCCAAGTTCTTCAAAATGAAGAAATTTCACTTCTGCGTAAAAACGGTTATCTTGCTTACTGCAAAGTATAGCAGAAATCAAGGATTTTTTTGTTTTTCTAATAGCTTTCCAAAAATTACGTAATCTTAAAGTGGATCTTTTGGTCTTTCGAACAGGATTTAAAAATTCAGGACAGTCGGAAAAAATTTTATTTTTAGCTTCTAAATAATTTTTAAACCTAATGTGGTATGGAACCAAAGGATATAAAACTCTCTTTGTATCATTTTGTTCACGTTTTAATATTTTTATATTTTCATAATCTAAGCTTAAATTTTTCAAATCATTTTTAATTTCATTTTCAACTTCACTTTTTAAATATTCAATTTTATCATTTTTAGTTTTATTTTCTGAGCTAGCCGGTATATCAGTTATGATTTTTAAGTTATTTATTTTGGTTGCGTTCTGGTGTTGTTGAAGGCAACCTTTGGATAGTTTTCCAAAGTCTTAATTTTACAATTTTCGCACTGTGGCTTATAAATGTTCGCTGCGCCACAGCCATAGCAAAATATTTTTCTGTCATTAAGACAATCTTGCCAGTGATGTCCTTCGTCTTGACAATTCCAACATTTGAAACTGCGGACTGCATCAACAAAAAAATCAGAATTATTACTTTCTAATTCAGAAGAATTAACATCAATACATGCTATGTTGCGTCTGCCTGTAAAATTATTCGAAAAATTTTTACCTTGTTGCACTCGGCGAAAAGATTCTTCGGTAAGAAGATTCTCACGCATTTGGCAAAGCTTTCGCAAATGAGCGATCGAGTGTATAGGTACATACAATAATTCATGTCGAATGTCGGGTCTGAGATTACGAGTGATTATTTCAATCAAATCAGCTTCCTGTAGAGGAACTGGCAATCTATCGGCAATTTGAGTAATGGAATCGTAAAACGATTCAAACGTTTCAGTGGGTGCTTGTTTTCTGTTTCTAATTTCTTCACGTATGTCAAAATTAGAACGAAAATCTCGAAATTCGAATCTAAGAGCGTCGCAAAAATCATTCCAATCTACACGCGGTACTTGTTTGTGGTATCGCCAATACCAATCGCGAGCTTTTCCAGTGAGTAAAACTGGTAAATTTCTACAAACTGAATTAAAATCATTGTTTAAAGTTTCAACTGTTAAAGAACGAATGCGATATATGAATTCTTCCACATTCAATCCATTTCTGGAACCATCGAACTTAATGTTCCAATTTTGAACAATAGTTGTCACTTTCTCAGGACTAAGATTAATACGAGGCAAATTTAAGTTATTACTGCTGTTATTTTGTCTTATAGGTTCATTAGAATTTTCTACATTACCACGTGCGTTTGCATTATTTGTATTCAAATTTAAATTTGCAAGAGAACGCTGCACACTTTCATTAATCATATGAGCTATTAAATCGTAGTTGATAGTGTTTTCTTGTGGTATGGCATTATTTACTGGTAACCCTGTCGTATGAGTAACATTTTCCCTAACAGAACTTTTATTAACATTAGCTTCTTCAACGCGTGGCGAATTCTCCATGTTAATTAAAGGTAACAAATTATTTGCACTATTATTCCTGTTTTCACGACCTGAATGATTATTAACATTTCGAGTCGAAAAAGAATTTTGAGAAGATTCATCTAAACAAAGTTGCTTTCGAAAGTTACGCGTGTTATATCGTTTCTTTAATGCACCAAGATTTTTTCCACGACTAGCATTACTTAAATTCGTACGGATATTAGTATTCGCAGTATTATTATTACTAAGAATTTGTAAATCGCGAGAATGGCAAGGAGCTCTGCATGTAGGACATTCAGAGGAATCTGACAACCATTTTTCAATGCAATCATTATGAAAAATGTGGTTGCATTTAGTTAAAGCACAAAGTCTATCGTTTGAAATTTTATTCAAACAAATCACACATAAAGTTTCAGTTGCTGCAGCTACAAGAGCTGGCAAATCTTCAGTACTATGTACAACAGCCATAGTAAAAAAGAATATAATTCAAAAATTAATAAAAAAAAAAATATTTTCCTTGTTATTGGTAATTAAAGGGATATGCTGAACTAAAAAAAAATTTACGAAATTTATCATCAGATAGTTGCAAAAAAAAATAATTAAATCAAAACCGAGCTATTGAATTTAATAACTTCATAACAAATTCTCAATCTCGTATATAATTTTTTTTTTTTTTTTTTTTTTATACGTCTTAAAACGGACGAGCAGTAGTTTCTAAAGTGAACTAGCTGTCGTATTTCCAGAATATAAAACATACTAACATCAAAATTTTAAGACTTCTGATCGGACAAGCCATTATGACTGCATATGCAAACTTATTGCTTGTAACTCCGAAAAGTCAGAGAATCTCATAAATTATGCTATTTTCCAAGATACGTTACGTTATTATTTCTAAAAATTTTAAATCAAAAATCCAGATACCTGAGAAAAAATTCAATTATGCAAATAAGAATGCTGAGAGCTTCGTGGTCGAAAATTATTGGTCTAAAATGCCAATAACTCGAAGTTTCCAACAGAGATCAACATTTAATTTACATCAATCAAAAAAAATTAAAAAAGTACTAAAATTTTTGACTAATTGAAATCTAAATGAAAATTAAGAATGAGTTCGGGGCAAGATCACTAGCTAAAAAAGTTAGCAAACATTCTGCCCCACGTTGGGCGCCATTTTGTGATATGCGTGCAGGCGGTTGATAGATGGCTTGAAATAAATTTCACGAAGTTGATTGCAGGTAGCAAAAAATTAGAATGTTGATATTTTCCAACCATTATTTTATCAGGGATAAGCCGGTGCGGGACCCGTCTATATATACGGCTAGCAAAAACAATCGGCTGGGGGGATTCTTGGCGCACCCTTCTAAAACACCTACTCACAAAAATATTATTTCAGAGTCCCTATGCCAGAATGGATCAGAATCTAAATAAAAAAAACGGAAATGGAAAAGGCTTGACCATCAGGGAATATTAAGACAGTAGCCAACAAAATTAAATAATGGTCAAGTAAATTAAAGAAACTATGATATTAATTGCAAACTATCAGAAAGATGATTGGTATCTCAAAGTTGGAAGTTGAGATACGCGCATCAAAACCCACCCTACCTTGATCCTTTTAAGCGCAATATGTTTTTAAGGATCCCAAAGATCTTTAGACAGTCATATCCCCATTACCTCAAGGAAAGAGAAAATTTAGTTATTCATTATAAATTTATTATATAACAGTTCAGGAAAATTTATAATTAAGATACATATTTCTAGATCACACAATCGTGATTATATGGCACAAATTTTAATTTAAATATTTAAGAATTAAAATTAAAATATTCTCAAATTGATTATTTCAAATAATTATATTAATGGTATAAAAATTATTTTAAGTAAAATGGAGGAAAAGGATTGTGAAAAGGAAAAAGCAAATAATCCTCATACTAAATATTTCCCATAAAGAAAATTTAATTGTTTTTATTTATAGTTTCAAATACCGAAGTTTCAAAATATTTTAGCCACCGCTGTGGATTTTTTAATTCGCGTAAAGAAATACGAAATAACCAATATCAAAAGTAAACAAAGAATGTGTCAAAATAAAATTGAGAGAGAAATACGATCGATGTAAAATTACATATAAAAAAACAAAAGCTTTATGTATGCTAAAAAAAGTCTCCGCGATATTAGCATAACTCTACACACTTAATGTTTGCAGTTATTCCAATTTCTATTGTTCTCTCATTTTTATTTTTACAACAAAAACAAAAAATGATCTCTTTCTCTTTATTTCCAGTATTGGATTTAACTTAAATTTTTTTTCGAACAAAGAGAAAGAAAATTCTTTTTCGAAGAAATGAAACAAACTTTAAAAGAAAACTTACAGATCGCTTTTCCTGTGTATATGCATGTTGTTGTTGTACTCCAACGATGAAAGGCCTCTCAGCGTTGTGCAGCAACTACTTATTAGGGAGTTTTAAAAATTTAATTAGGATTCATTTCTTCTATGCAATTTCAGTTCGTGAGATTTCTAATTTTGATTTTTCTTTTTTTCACTAGTATTTAAGAACTTTAATTTTAGATAAATTAACTTTAAATTTTAATAATTTTTAATATTCTTTCCTCAAAATCTTTTCTATTTTTCACTTTATTTTGCATGCTATTTATATTTTAATTTAAGATTAATCAAATCAAACTTTTTTAAGGAAATTTAATGAAAATTATTTAAAACTTTTCTTTTTTTAGGCGAACTTTTTTTATTTTTTGGGAATTTTGGAGGATTTAGGGAATATAGCAAATACAAATATGAATTTAGGAATAAAGAATTTTACATGTTTTTTCCAAATTTTATTTTAGGATTATGGGGTTTTAGGAAATGTGGGAAAATTAAAGGGTAAGGTATTTATGTTTAGGTATATTTCACTTTAGCTTTAGTTTTTCTAACAAATGTAAATTATGATGTCTTTGTTTTTTCGTAATATTTTTTTGCAGTTATTTTTGGAGCACTATTTATGCATGTATATGATTTTTTTTTTATCATTAAGTTTAGATTAAGTTTTTTAGGTATATATATTTAGGTAAAATATATATGTATTTTACTTTTAGGAAAATTTAATTTTAGGGAGAACTATTTTTTCACAATTAAGAATATGATTTTTACGATCTTTCATCGATTTTTCTAAACAAATTAGGGTTTTTATAATTTTCTCACAAACACGAGGTTTTTTGTTAGTATTTTTGGCAATAATTTGTATTGCGCGAATACTGATCGTGGTTTAAACAAGCGGCGGCAACTGATGGTGATCGCCAAACAGATTGCGCCTGTCACCAAGCTGCTCTCAATGTTGGTGAAGCTTTTGATGAAAACTGTTTCTCAGAAAGATTAAAATGAGTAAATCCTAACAAAAAGTACTGTAATTAGTTTTTGCTTATTAACCCATATATGAAGAAATTTACCTTTGTAAATGATAATGATATATGAAATTTTGTATATCTTCCAGACGAATTTTCTTTGCCGAAAATTTCAAAAAGCATTAAATTTTCTTTGAAATAATATCAAAATTGGTGAAAATTATTTGTTTGATTCTGAAAATTTAATGTTTTAATTGAAATTAACAAAAGTCAAAGGTAGATTCTTACCAATTTTTCCTTCTCAAAAATTATGTCAGCACTGCTCGGTAAATCAAGAAGAAAGAAAGATCATTCTTGAAGGAAGTTGGGACATCTTTTTTGCAAGAAGTTTTTAATTACACTTCAGTGGTACTTGATAGCACTGAAGGTATAAGAAATTGAGCAAATTTTTAGTGCTGCCAATTTTTCAAGTTAGGGAAGTACCAAAAATATTTCTTTAAAAATCAGCAAATTTGTGCACGATTATAGAAATTTAAAAAATTTAAGGAAAAATTATGATTTCTCGAAACGGACCATTACATAACCTATCCATTACAACAATTAAATAATGAAGTGTTACTCAAAGTGTTGAGTAAAAATTTGTCACGTCATAAGGTACATAATGTTGATGATGTGGTATTAGATTTATATAAAATAGCGATATGTGCCGGATGGGTGTTCGTGAAATTTGACGTTGAAAATATGTATCCATGTATGAATACATCAGAAATAATGCGTTTATTAAAGGAAATATATGGGTGATTCTTAGATAACTGTGTTTTTTCGAGTTGTAAAATTGGTAGAAAATTTTTTTGGATTTTTGCAAGTTTCTTCATGCTATCTTATGTAAACACACTCTTAAAACTCACTTTTTAAGTAGTTCAATCACAAGTGTGAATTTACGGCTTTGAGATCGGAATTAAGAAATTTCGCTGCCACGTTTGTGACCAAATTGCCACGTTTGTGACATTTTAGCCACAGTATTTAAAAATTATGGTTTTGAAGCGTTTTGATGAGAGATATATGGCATATACTGACAAATTTACAGTTCAAGACTAATTTTGCACCAGTGTCATGTTTCCAGTGGTCCATTTTTTTTAAACCCTATCGCCCTAAAGATCAACAATGGTTTCCTGTTCTCTGTTTTTATAGCCGTTTATGATGGATTAGGATCTCCTTATTACGAATCTGATCTTGATTTTTTTCTATTACATCAGCATTCTTAGTTATCCTTGCTCAAAAGTGAAAAAATCACAGTTTTGACATCTACTTAATAAAAACAGCAACAAGTAAAATTGATTTTTGTTAATGAATTCAGACAGCCGAATTTATTATCAACAAGACATAATTTACCGTTTTTCAATTGGATTCCTAGTTTCCGAGTTATAAGCCTTTAAAAAAAGGATACCCCTCAATAACACACAAAGGATTTTCTGGACCGAAAAATTAACAAAAATGGTAAGTTTTATTATTTTTATCAAAAATATAATTAATCACAAAAATTTTAAGCCCTTGCAGACTAAAATCGGATGAAAAAATAAGGCTCTATTGTAGATTTAGTGAATAAACAGATGAAATTTTGATTCTATTAATTTGCAAAGCAGTATTTAAGTAGGGTCATTCACTAAATCTCGCAAAGAACTGTCATTTTTGATGCGATTATGGTCTGCAAGGTCACGAAATTTTTGTAATTAAATATGTTTTTGATAAAAATAATAAAACTTGATTTTTTGTAACTTTTGGGTCTCGAAAAATCTTTTGTATGTTATCGAAAGATGTCCTTATTTTAAACGCTTATAACTCGAAAGCTGGGAATGCAATTGAAAAACGGTAAATTATGTCTTGTTTACAATAAATTGGGCTGTCTGAATCCATTGAAAAAAATTTATTTTACTTGTTGTTGTTTTTGTTCTATAGCTTTAAGTAGATGTCAAAACAGTGATTTTTTCACTTTTGAGCAAGGATAACTCGGGATTCTGATGGTGTAGAAAAATTTTTGTGTTAAAAATATAATTAATAGCCTTCAACTAAACATCTCTATACTGAAACTTTATATCGAAATATGTTTTTAGCAGACTGATAAAAAGTGCCACGTTTGTGACATTTTTGTAGTTTATCGCTCATTGTAAAGCACGCTTTTGAGTTAAAGATTTTTCCAAAAAAATTTGGGGTCATGTATGCAAATCCTACAAAAAAATTGTTTCATGCATAAAATAAAATGTACTACCTGGGAGTGCCGAGTGCCACGTTTGTGACCATAATTTTTTAAAAAAACTGCTTTTGTTTATAAACTGCCCTATAAAACGCAAACAGATTTCTTTTTGGACTCGTCTTGACATGATGACCTTTGGGTGATGGATAGTGATCAGAACTAAGGCATATGTATCGCAATCTATTGACTGAAACAGTAGTACCATGCAGTAGTAGCATAATGCTTTCCAAAAATTTTTTTTTTCCAAAACTAGGGGACAGTTTTCAATTCGAAATTGTGCCCTCTAAAAATTATTTAAAACTGCAGATGAGCTCAGAATATTGTAGCCTTAAGTATTTACTTAATATGTCTAGTAACTTTTTTTCTGTTCTATTTCCATGTTTTGGTCGTTTTGCATCGTTTTATGTATAAAAAGTAGGGGTAGGACATGCCACGTTTGTGACATTTGGGGTATATTTGCAAACTTTCAAAGTAGACCAATAAACATTTGGTGGTAAAATTGATACGCTCTATTAGAAAAGCATAGTTTCTAACTTATAGCGTAATTTTTTGTGAAAAAAAAGCCTACTGTATAGGTGAAATCGCCAGAGGACACAAAAAGTACAGTTATCTGAGAATCACCCATATAGTACATCTTGGTTTAAAGAGAAGTGTGGGATGGACACTAATTATTTTAAGTTTGACGATAAGATCTATAGGCAGACAAGGGGCTTACCGCAGGTAAATTTATCACAGATCTTAAAATCGGGAAATTTGTCAATATCGGAATTTAATTTTTCACGAAAATCAACATATTCCTTACTATCAAAAGCAGGAGAAGAAAGATCTATAATTGGATGATAATCAACTGAAATGCTACATAATTCATCTAAACTATCTGGTGGTATGCGTGACAATGCGTCAGGGACGATATTTGCAGTACCCTTACGGTGTTTTATCGTAAAATCATACGCCTGCAATTTAAGTGCCCATCGTGCAAGACGATTGCTTAAATCACTTTGGTTCATTAGCCAACGTAGAGAAGCATGGTCTGTAACTACAGTAAACGGTTGTCCCTCTACGTATGCTCTGAATTTTTTAATTGCATGCACAGCAGCGTAACACTCTTGTTCTGTGACAGAGTAGTTCCTCTGTGCCTTATTTAACTTTTTTGACATGAAGGCAACTGGGATTTCTACTCCTTCATCGTTTTCTTGTGCAAGCACGGCACCGATACCATGACTGCTGGCATCGCATTGAATAATAAAATGTTTTTTAAAATCGGGACTTGCCAAAAAGGGTGCTGAGGTTAGCATTTCTTTTAAAAGATCAAAAGCTTTTCGCTCTTCAGATGACCATTTGAAAGGTGATCCAGTTTTCGTTTTAGTAAGTTCAGTCAACGGAAAAGTAATGTCTGAGAAATTTGCGATAAACCGCATATACCAGCCGGCCATTCCAAGAAAGCGTTTAACTTCTTTAATGGGTTTTGGTGCTGGATAGTTGGTTATCGCCGAAATCTTTTCTGGGTCTGTTTTAATAGTGCCACTTCCTACTACGTATCCTAAGTAACGAACTTCGGTGAGGCAAAACTTACTCTTTTTTATATTAATAGTTAAGCCTGCTTTTCTGATGTGAAATGCAACTTCGTGCAGCAATGCAACATGGGATTCAAAATCTTCTGACATTAGCAATAAGTCGTCAAGGTATACAAAAACTTTTTCTTTCAAATTATACGGAATTACCCTATCCATCAACCGGCACATCGTCTGAGTAGCATTGCAGAGACCAAACGGCATCACTTTAAACTGGTAAAGTGGTCTGTTTGGAACTGTGAATGCCGTTTTTTCACGAGAACTCATCTCCAGTGGAATTTGCCAGAATGCATCTTTCAAATCCAAGCTGGAGATGAATTCTGCGCGCGGTAGTCTGCTCAAGATCCCCTCGATATGCGGTAATGGATAGGCATCTTTTACCGTACAACTGTTAACCTTGCGACTGTCCAAGCATAGGCGTACTTTCCCTGGCTTCCTAACTAAAACAACGGGAGATGACCACGCTGAAGATGACTCTTCGATCACTCACATTGCAAGCATGCGATCAATCTCACCACACATTAGATGTTCAATTGCAGGACTAATAGGATAATGGCGTTGTTTAATGGGTTTAGTATTTCCAACGTCTATAATATGTTCGAGCAACGAAGTTTTACCTAAGCCATTTTCCTCAAAACTAGGGAAACTAGAAATTGCAGACTGTAATTTCAATTTTTGTTCATCAGACAAATCGTGAGAATGGTTATCATCACAGAGATGATCTAATTCACTAAGACAACTCAAAGAAATTTTAAAAGTTGTCCAAAAGTTTATTCCGAGATATACATCTTGCTTAAGAGTGGGTATTAAATAAAATTCCACCGAAGCAGTTTTCAATTTATAAGTCACGTCTAAAGTTACTACGCCAGCAACTTCTTGTTTTGCCCCATCAGCAGTGCTAATCGTCGAGTTAAGTTTTTTAATTTTTAAATTGCTTGACAAAATTTCTTTTGCAAGATTATCACCGATACAACTAACTGTCGCACCTGAATCGAGGAGGCCTAAAATATTTTTATTGAAAAGTTTAATAGTTGCATATGGTCGCAAGTCATTAGGTTTATGGCTAATCGATGCAATTATATTCTGCTTATTTTGCCTAACTTTTGACCAATATTCTCTAGCTCTTTTTGCTGATCGCGAAATATTAAAAATTTTATCACGTGCGATTTTGTATTGCAAAATGCGTTCGTGAAGTTGTCGAATCGGGAAAAGTTTTGGTACTGCTGGTATGAAATTAGAATTTTGTAAAATTGTAATTGGTTTTTCTGATGTATTTACAACGAACTGTTGTTGCTGTTCTTGGGATGCTTGTTGTTGTCGTAAGCATCCCTGCGTCGGTTTTCCGAAAAACTGCACTGTGGACAATTTGGTAAAAAATATGCCGCTAGCCCACAGCCGTAACAAAATACGCGACGAGGCTTTAGACAGTTTTTATAATTATGCCCTATTTCCTCACAATTCCAGCACTTTCTTTCTCCAACAGTTTTAGAAATGGAATTTTTACTAATAGCGGAAATATCTTCATCATCCACTGATTGCTCAGCTTCAATTTCAGATACATTTCGCCGTTGTTGTTGTTGTTGTTGAAAGAAAGGTTTACTAAAATTATATTTATTATGAACTTCAGCAAATAAGTTTTCTCTTCGTCGACATGCTTTACGAAGGTCAGACATTGTACTCAAATCAAGGTGTAAAATTTCTAAACGTATTTCTGGACTTAAATTTCGAACAGTTAACTGAACCATTTCTTCTTCAAGCAGTGGAGTTCTTAAACCATCAGCAAGAGTCATTATGCCATCAAAAAAGGTTTCAAAATTTTCGTCCCTACGTTGCTTGCGATTGCGAATGGATTCTTTAATATCCAAATCAGTTTTAAAATCTTTAAAATTCCTACGTAAATCGTCGCATATATCAAACCAGTCCAGCGCGTTTGCTGAATGGTGATAACGCCAAAACCAACTTTTAGCTCGGCTTACAAACAAAATGTGTGCACTTTGGCATAACGAGTTAAAATTTCCTCTCAAGGTAGATACAGTGAGCGCATTCACCCTTTAAATAAATTCGTCTACTGATATACCTTCACTTGAACCATCAAATGTTAATTTCCAGTTCGTTATAATTTTTGAAACAGCACCTGCAGAAAGTGAATTGGATGCAGTACGAGCCTGAGCACTGCCATCATTCTGAATAACATTTGGATAAATATTATCAGGTAAATCAAGTAATGGTCTATTTTGATGTTCAGAATGTCTGCTTTCAATTGAGCTACGTGCCTCGTCAGGTTGCAAATTCTGTGGTAATGTTGGTAATTCATTGGATCTAGAAACGCGTTCTATATTTGGGTTATTGTTCAAATTTAAATTCTGTAAATGCGAAGCTAATGACGAGTTTACTACCTGACGAACTACATCATGAATTTCCCTACTAGTACGTTCCTGATGAACTCTCAGAGAATTCTCAATCATTGCTTCAAACTGATTCTGATTAATTTGAAAATCTTGTGGATTTGGTCGTGGAGATCTATAATTATTGTTGTTACCTCCTCGGCCTCTACGTCTAGCTGAGTTTGTAATTGGTTGCGAATTATTTAAATTAGCTGCTCTTTGACGAGTAATGGGACCCTCCGCATGGCGTGGAATTGCCCCCTGACCTCTTAAATCATCAAGAGATGGTCGCTGACCATACTCATTAAAACTTTTTAAAGATTGAGTGTCACAAATACCTCTACATAATGGACATGTATCATTAGTATCTAGCCAAGTCGTTATACATTCACGATGAAAAGTATGCCGACAAGGCGTAGCCGAAAACTGTTCCTCGCTTATGGATTCGTTACAAATTGTGCAAACTCTATTATGAGCTGCCAATTGATTTATATTTTCGTTGCTATGGCGGACAAATGCCATTTTATTAAAAAAAAATTTTATAAATTCCGGTAAATTTCTTTTTTAGAAAAAAAAGATAAGTTTTTCTTAAACCTCAAAAAACTAATAAAAAGTAAGGCCAAGTGCTAACAAAAATATTATATATATTATATATATATTGAAAATGTTTCACGGTTTCCGAAAACAATATTGAATTTATCGTGAGTTAGTTTTGATTAAACTATTAGTCAAAAAAAATAATTATTTTGGTTACCCCACAAAGTATTCTGTGTCGAACAGATTATATAAACTTTAATTTAAAATTGACTAATAGAATTATGTTGGTATTAAAATATGCTTCGCAAAATCAAATAACAATTCCAAACAAAATTCCATTGTACCCCTGTGCTAAATGTTTCAACAGGTAACTATTCCAATCAAGAAATAAAGTTATTCCATGGAAAAATCATTCAACTACCAAGAAATTATTTATGTATTTCCAAAATAATCTAAATATTAGGCTGGTTAGCAAAACGAAAAACTCATTTATAACCTAATTCCTATACTCTCTATAAAGATAATCACAAAAATCAAAATTGTAGAGCAATAAAAATATGCGGAAAAGCCTAAAAAATTCTGAGGTAGAAAATTTGCGAAAATCTTTCCACAAAAAAAAACTCCCAAAACTTCTAGGCCCCACGTTGGGCGCCATTTTATGTCATAAAGCGGTGTAAATTAAGGCGATGGAGCGGTGTGTGCATGCTGGCTCTACCTGGCTGTAACTCGTGGAATTGGGCGTAGTCCTTGCTCCCACCATTTACCCAACACACTTATGAACATAATTTAATTCATGCACAATTTATCCTATAAACCAAACCAAACTATAAAAAAAACACCCTCTGCAAAATATCCCAAAACACGCAAAAGCTTAGATTTCAACTAAAAGACAGACGGACTGCAATATTTACAAAATGTAAACAAAACCAAAGAACTTACTCCAGAATATCAAAAAGTGATAACCAAAAGGAAAAGAGAAGCTTAGATGTTATTATGCTTCTGCTCTCTCCCTACCCAACCTTAAATAAGAGAGACTTAAGTCTCCGCTCCCATCCATATCCAACTAACAGTCACTCAATACTAACTCACAGTACTAAATTTACAAATGCATTTTATTATGTACTAAAAATTCACTCAAAATTCAAATTCATGTTATATACATTGTTTTTGTAATACATAGTTTTCTTTATGAGTTTACAGTAGGCATATTTGGGCTAAGTTTTAAATAAATAAAAGCTTTATTTGTATTTTACTCACGTTAGTGTTGGTTTTTTGTAAATATGTCAAAATCCCTCGACGCTAGCGCTAACGTTGGCAGACTTTATGCACTCCATTTGTGTTGGTAATCATTATTTTCTTATTATTCTAAAATTTTATGATTAGTTTTTATTTATTTATTAAGTATATATGCTTATTTTGCAAATTATTATTTAATTTGAAATTCATTTTATAGGTTCTCATTCTTTTAAGTTTCCAAAATTTTAGAATTTAAATTAGAATAAGCTTTTAAAACTATTTATTTTTATGCATTTTCTTTACTTTTAAGTTTCACTCGCGAAATTTTCGTAAATTACGGACGGACATTTATGACGTTCTTATATACATATGTTTCAATTGCTTTTTGTTCCATTTTAGGGGTATTTACTCATATATATAATGATTTACACACACTTGTATGTAATTAAGTGCATACGTGTGTATAGTTCATTATATATAGATTTTTTACATAGATTTTAATGATTTTAGTTATTTTGTTTTAAATATATTAGGATTTTAAGTATTTTTAGAGATTTTAACCTTTTTTTTTTTAAACTTTAACTTTAACTTTTGTTTTAACTTTATATTATATAAATTTTCTGTATCTTAGCACTTATTAACTATATTAGCATTCTAGAACTAGAACTTTTTAAGCTTTTGGAACTTTTTAATCTATTTTTAAGTAAATTTTAAGTTAGATTTAAGCATATATTAATAAATTTTCGTAATTTTCCCACGAAATAGTATATTTTCGCACTAATTTTAAGTTCTTTCGACTCCGATTTTTCTGCGCAACACGTTTTCGCTTGGTACTCGTCGTATAGCAACTGCTGAAGCAAAGCTCTATTTGCAGTTATGAGGTGTGATGAAAGAATTCGAAACAAGTACAGGGTCTTGATATCTAAAGCTGATCTTCAAAGTTTTTCTATTTTCTTGCATCGAATTAGTTATTCATTTTAGGCTTGTATTGTATAAATTTCTTAGAGATTTTTAGACCAGATACCTGAAAACAGATACCCATAGTGAGGAATCGCAACTTTTGATCTTAATTTCAGTTTAACTTACCATGTGGGTATCAGGTAAAAATATATTTTAAAGTTAACTTATTTTCATAAGAAAATAACTATATCGCAAAAGTGTCTGGGCTTTTAATTCCAATTATTAATTCAATCAACAAAATTTAACACTTTGTATTTAAGATTTTTAATGATTAGAAATTTTTAGTAATTTTACTGAGGCACTGTATTCTTGCAAATCCAAAGACAGAAAGAAAGAGGAAGTTGATCGTTGTTTTCTTTCGATATTAAATATTGCGATAATGATAGTTCAGTGGTTATGCCAAACTTGGTAAGCAATTGATAAATGTACACCCTGTAGCATAGAGATGTGCACTGAGTACAATAATGTTTTCGAAATCACGGGAATTAAAACAAATTTGGGAAAATATTTTTAGTAGTAAAGCAAAATCTAATATTTAGTTATTTAATAGAAAATAATGTATTTAATGACCGTCATTACAAAACAGTTTATTTTCAAATAAATTGTAGATATATTTTACAAAGAAACTGGAAAAAGACGGAAATCTATCAGGGCTGCATATCCTTAGCATGATATGTCCCGAGCAGTTTGCCATTACCATCTTCAAGAACATAGTAAGATGAACCTAATTTATCTCGAACTTTTGCTTTTAGAAATGTTTTAGCGAGTTTTGCATTAAAGTTTTTAGCTTTGTCGCTTTGAGCAAAATTACGTCTCATTACTTCTTGACCTACTTTATACACGATTGGTCTGGACCGAAGATTATATTGTCTTGCACTATTTTTATAAGCTTTTTCTAAGTTATTTCGAACTAGGTCTCGAATTTTTGATAAATTATCATGCCGAACTGCATGACTATTTTCTATACCTTCATTTACCATGTCTATTTTACGCAAAAGTGAATAAGTATCTCCGTGAGTGATCATGTGCTGTCCGAAAACAATAAAATATGGACTATAACAAGTTGATTGATGGACAGAGCTACGAAGCGCACTATTAACACTGCTCAAATGACAATCCCATTCTTTTTGATCCTGTTTTATATATGATCTTAGAGCTGCATTAATGGATCGATTCACGCGTTCTGAACTATTGCTCTGAGGTGAATGAATAGCCGTACATGTATGTTTAATACCACATTTCGTAAGAAAATATTCAAATTCGCGAGACCTGAATTGACTGCCATTGTCGCTGACAATGCACTCAGGCACACCAAAAACATCAAAAACTTGTTCTTTTAAAAACTTTATAATAGGAGCCGTTGTAAATTTTTTAATTGGACACAGAAAACTGAATTTTGACACATGGTCAAGCACAATCAATATGCCAATGTGACCATTCTTTGAACGAGGAAATGGTCCAATAAGGTCGATACATAGCCTTTGAAAAATTCGCTCAACAGGAACATATTGTCCCATAGGTGGACGTAAACTTTTAGTGGGATGTTTTGTCGATTTGCATACCTCGCATTTTTTTACATACTCGTTAACTGATCGATAGAGGCCTGGCCAATAGAAAAAACGCCTAATTCTATGCACTGTTTTAGCCTCACCTCCATGAGAACATGTTGGTGGATCATGCGCATTTTTCATGACTTCAATTCGAAGTGCTTCAGGGACTAAATGTTTCCAATCACCATTTTCTTGCTCTTCATTGCCAGTATAAAATTCTGTGCGGTGATAAATAAATTTATCACAGATCTTAAAATCGGGAAATTTGTCAATATCGGAATTTAATTTTTCACGAAAATCAACATATTCCTTACTATCAAAAGCAGGAGAAGAAAGATCTATAATTGGATGATAATCAACTGAAATGCTACATAATTCATCTAAACTATCTGGTGGTATGCGTGACAATGCGTCAGGGACGATATTTGCAGTACCCTTACGGTGTTTTATCGTAAAATCATACGCCTGCAATTTAAGTGCCCATCGTGCAAGACGATTGCTTAAATCACTTTGGTTCATTAGCCAACGTAGAGAAGCATGATCTGTAACTACAGTAAACGGTTGTCCCTCTACGTATGCTCTGAATTTTTTAATTGCATGCACAGCAGCGTAACACTCTTGTTCTGTGACAGAGTAGTTCCTCTGTGCCTTATTTAACTTTTTTGACATGAAGGCAACTGGGATTTCTACTCCTTCATCGTTTTCTTGTGCAAGCACGGCACCGATACCATGACTGCTGGCATCGCATTGAATAATAAAATGTTTTTTAAAATCGGGACTTGCCAAAAAGGGTGCTGAGGTTAGCATTTCTTTTAAAAGATCAAAAGCTTTTCGCTCTTCAGATGACCATTTGAAAGGTGATCCAGTTTTCGTTTTAGTAAGTTCAGTCAACGGAAAAGTAATGTCTGAGAAATTTGCGATAAACCGCCTATACCAGCCGGCCATTCCAAGAAAGCGTTTAACTTCTTTAATGGATTTTGGTGCTGGATAGTTGGTTATCGCCGAAATCTTTTCTGGGTCTGTTTTAATAGTGCCACTTCCTACTACGTATCCTAAGTAACGAACTTCGGTGAGGCAAAACTTACTCTTTTTTATATTAATAGTTAAGCCTGCTTTTCTGATGTGAAATGCAACTTCGTGCAGCAATGCAACATGGGATTCAAAATCTTCTGACATTAGCAATAAGTCGTCAAGGTATACAAAAACTTTTTCTTTCAAATTATACGGAATTACCCTATCCATCAACCGGCACATCGTCTGAGTAGCATTGCAGAGACCAAACGGCATCACTTTAAACTGGTAAAGTGGTCTGTTTGGAACTGTGAATGCCGTTTTTTCACGAGAACTCATCTCCAGTGGAATTTGCCAGAATGCATCTTTCAAATCCAAGCTGGAGATGAATTCTGCGCGCGGTAGTCTGCTCAAGATCCCCTCGATATGCGGTAATGGATAGGCATGTTTTACCGTACAACTGTTAACCTTGCGACTGTCCAAGCATAGGCGTACTTTCCCTGGCTTCCTAACTAAAACAACGGGAGATGACCACGCTGAAGATGACTCTTCGATCACTCACATTGCAAGCATGCGATCAATCTCACCACACATTCAATTGCAATTGCAGGACTAATAGGATAATGGCGTTGTTTAATGGGTTTAGTATTTCCAACGTCTATAATATGTTCGAGCAACGAAGTTTTACCTAAGCCATTTTCCTCAAAACTAGGCAAACTAGAAATTGCAGACTGTAATTTCAATTTTTGTTCATCAGACAAATCGTGAGAATGGTTATCATCACAGAGATGATCTAATTCACTAAGACAACTCAAAGAAATTTTAAAAGTTGTCCAAAAGTTTATTCCGAGATATACATCTTTCTTAAGAGTGGGTATTAAATAAAATTCCACCGAAGCAGTTTTCAATTTATAAGTCACGTCTAAAGTTACTACGCCAGCAACTTCTTGTTTTGCCCCATCAGCAGTGCTAATCGTCGAGTTAAGTTTTTTAATTTTTAAATTGCTTGACAAAATTTCTTTTGCAAGATTATCACCGATACAACTAACTGTCGCACCTGAATCGAGGAGGCCTAAAATATTTTTATTGAAAAGTTTAATAGTTGCATATGGTCGCAAGTCATTATTCTGCTTATTTTGCCTAACTTTTGACCAATATTCTCTAGCTCTTTTTGCTGATCGCGAAATATTAAAAATTTTATCACGTGCGATTTTGTATTGCAAAATGCATTCGTGAAGTGGTCGAATCTGGTAAAGTTTTGGGACTGCTGGTATGAAATTAGAATTTTGTAAAATTGTAATTGGTTTTTCTGATGTATTTACAACGAACTGTTGTTGCTGTTCTTGGGATGCTTGTTGTTGTCGTAAGCATCCCTGCGTCGGTTTTCCGAAAAACTGCACTGTGGACAATTTGGTAAAAAATATGCCGCTAGCCCACAGCCGTAACAAAATACGCGACGAGGCTTTAGACAGTTTTTATAATTATGCCCTATTTCCTCACAATTCCAGCACTTTCTTTCTCCAACAGTTTTAGAAATGGAATTTTTACTAATAGCGGAAATATCTTCATCATCCACTGATTGCTCAGCTTCAATTTCAGATACATTTCGCCGTTGTTGTTGTTGTTGTTGAAAGAAAGGTTTACTAAAATTATATTTATTATGAACTTCAGCAAATAAGTTTTCTCTTCGTCGACATGCTTTACGAAGGTCAGACATTGTACTCAAATCAAGGTGTAAAATTTCTAAACGTATTTCTGGACTTAAATTTCGAACAGTTAACTGAACCATTTCTTCTTCAAGCAGTGGAGTTCTTAAACCATCAGCAAGAGTCATTATGCCATCAAAAAAGGTTTCAAAATTTTCGTCCCTACGTTGCTTGCGATTGCGAATGGATTCTTTAATATCCAAATCAGTTTTAAAATCTTTAAAATTCCTACGTAAATCGTCGCATATATCAAACCAGTCCAGCGCGTTTGCTGAATGGTGATAACGCCAAAACCAACTTTTAGCTCGGCTTACAAACAAAATGTGTGCACTTTGGCATAACGAGTTAAAATTTCCTCTCAAGGTAGATACAGTGAGCGCATTCACCCTATAAATAAATTTATCACAGATCTTAAAATCGGGAAATTTGTCAATATCGGAATTTAATTTTTCACGAAAATCAACATATTCCTTACTATCAAAAGCAGGAGAAGAAAGATCTATAATTGAATGATAATCAACTGAAATGCTACATAATTCATCTAAACTATCTGGTGGTATGCGTGACAATGCGTCAGGGACGATATTTGCAGTACCCTTACGGTGTTTTATCGTAAAATCATACGCCTGCAATTTAAGTGCCCATCGTGCAAGACGATTGCTTAAATCACTTTGGTTCATTAGCCAACGTAGAGAAGCATGATCTGTAACTACAGTAAACGGTTGTCCCTCTACGTATGCTCTGAATTTTTTAATTGCATGCACAGCAGCGTAACACTCTTGTTCTGTGACGGAGTAGTTCCTCTGTGCCTTATTTAACTTTTTTGACATGAAGGCAACTGGGATTTCTACTCCTTCATCGTTTTCTTGTGCAAGCACGGCACCGATACCATGACTGCTGGCATCGCATTGAATAATAAAATGTTTTTTAAAATCGGGACTTGCCAAAAAGGGTGCTGAGGTTAGCATTTCTTTTAAAAGATCAAAAGCTTTTCGCTCTTCAGATGACCATTTGAAAGGTGATCCAGTTTTCGTTTTAGTAAGTTCAGTCAACGGAAAAGTAATGTCTGAGAAATTTGCGATAAACCGCCTATACCAGCCGGCCATTCCAAGAAAGCGTTTAACTTCTTTAATGGATTTTGGTGCTGGATAGTTGGTTATCGCCGAAATCTTTTCTGGGTCTGTTTTAATAGTGCCACTTCCTACTACGTATCCTAAGTAACGAACTTCGGTGAGGCAAAACTTACTCTTTTTTATATTAATAGTTAAGCCTGCTTTTCTGATGTGAAATGCAACTTCGTGCAGCAATGCAACATGGGATTCAAAATCTTCTGACATTAGCAATAAGTCGTCAAGGTATACAAAAACTTTTTCTTTCAAATTATACGGAATTACCCTATCCATCAACCGGCACATCGTCTGAGTAGCATTGCAGAGACCAAACGGCATCACTTTAAACTGGTAAAGTGGTCTGTTTGGAACTGTGAATGCCGTTTTTTCACGAGAACTCATCTCCAGTGGAATTTGCCAGAATGCATCTTTCAAATCCAAGCTGGAGATGAATTCTGCGCGCGGTAGTCTGCTCAAGATCCCCTCGATATGCGGTAATGGATAGGCATCTTTTACCGTACAACTGTTAACCTTGCGACTGTCCAAGCATAGGCGTACTTTCCCTGGCTTCCTAACTAAAACAACGGGAGATGACCACGCTGAAGATGACTCTTCGATCACTCACATTGCAAGCATGCGATCAATCTCACCACACATTAGATGTTCAATTGCAGGACTAATAGGATAATGGCGTTGTTTAATGGGTTTAGTATTTCCAACGTCTATAATATGTTCGAGCAACGAAGTTTTACCTAAGCCATTTTCCTCAAAACTAGGCAAACTAGAAATTGCAGACTGTAATTTCAATTTTTGTTCATCAGACAAATCGTGAGAATGGTTATCATCACAGAGATGATCTAATTCACTAAGACAACTCAAAGAAATTTTAAAAGTTGTCCAAAAGTTTATTCCGAGATATACATCTTGCTTAAGAGTGGGTATTAAATAAAATTCCACCGAAGCAGTTTTCAATTTATAAGTCACGTCTAAAGTTACTACGCCAGCAACTTCTTGTTTTGCCCCATCAGCAGTGCTAATCGTCGAGTTAAGTTTTTTAATTTTTAAATTGCTTGACAAAATTTCTTTTGCAAGATTATCACCGATACAACTAACTGTCGCACCTGAATCGAGGAGGCCTAAAATATTTTTATTGAAAAGTTTAATAGTTGCATATGGTCGCAAGTCATTAGGTTTATGGCTAATCGATGCAATTATATTCTGCTTATTTTGCCTAACTTTTGACCAATATTCTCTAGCTCTTTTTGCTGATCGCGAAATATTAAAAATTTTATCACGTGCGATTTTGTATTGCAAAATGCGTTCGTGAAGTTGTCGAATCGGGAAAAGTTTTGGTACTGCTGGTATGAAATTAGAATTTTGTAAAATTGTAATTGGTTTTTCTGATGTATTTACAACGAACTGTTGTTGCTGTTCTTGGGATGCTTGTTGTTGTCGTAAGCATCCCTGCGTCGGTTTTCCGAAAAACTGCACTGTGGACAATTTGGTAAAAAATATGCCGCTAGCCCACAGCCGTAACAAAATACGCGACGAGGCTTTAGACAGTTTTTATAATTATGCCCTATTTCCTCACAATTCCAGCACTTTCTTTCTCCAACAGTTTTAGAAATGGAATTTTTACTAATAGCGGAAATATCTTCATCATCCACTGATTGCTCAGCTTCAATTTCAGATACATTTCGCCGTTGTTGTTGTTGTTGAAAGAAAGGTTTACTAAAATTATATTTATTATGAACTTCAGCAAATAAGTTTTCTCTTCGTCGACATGCTTTACGAAGGTCAGACATTGTACTCAAATCAAGGTGTAAAATTTCTAAACGTATTTCTGGACTTAAATTTCGAACAGTTAACTGAACCATTTCTTCTTCAAGCAGTGGAGTTCTTAAACCATCAGCAAGAGTCATTATGCCATCAAAAAAGGTTTCAAAATTTTCGTCCCTACGTTGCTTGCGATTGCGAATGGATTCTTTAATATCCAAATCAGTTTTAAAATCTTTAAAATTCCTACGTAAATCGTCGCATATATCAAACCAGTCCAGCGCGTTTGCTGAATGGTGATAACGCCAAAACCAACTTTTAGCTCGGCTTACAAACAAAATGTGTGCACTTTGGCATAACGAGTTAAAATTTCCACTCAAGGTAGATACAGTGAGCGCATTCACCCTTTAAATAAATTCGTCTACTGATATACCTTCACTTGAACCATCAAATGTTAATTTCCAGTTCGTTATAATTTTTGAAACAGCACCTGCAGAAAGTGAATTGGATGCAGTACGAGCCTGAGCACTGCCATCATTCTGAATAACATTTGGATAAATATTATCAGGTAAATCAAGTAATGGTCTATTTTGATGTTCAGAATGTCTGCTTTCAATTGAGCTACGTGCCTCGTCAGGTTGCAAATTCTGTGGTAATGTTGGTAATTCATTGGATCTAGAAACGCGTTCTATATTTGGGTTATTGTTCAAATTTAAATTCTGTAAATGCGAAGCTAATGACGAGTTTACTACCTGACGAACTACATCATGAATTTCCCTACTAGTACGTTCCTGATGAACTCTCAGAGAATTCTCAATCATTGCTTCAAACTGATTCTGATTAATTTGAAAATCTTGTGGATTTGGTCGTGGAGATCTATAATTATTGTTGTTACCTCCTCGGCCTCTACGTCTAGCTGAGTTTGTAATTGGTTGCGAATTATTTAAATTAGCTGCTCTTTGACGAGTAATGGGACCCTCCGCATGGCGTGGAATTGCCCCCTGACCTCTTAAATCATCAAGAGATGGTCGCTGACCATACTCATCAAAACTTTTTAAAGATTGAGTGTCACAAATACCTCTACATAATGGACATGTATCATTAGTATCTAGCCAAGTCGTTATACATTCACGATGAAAAGTATGCCGACTAGGCGTAGCCGAAAACTGTTCCTCGCTTATGGATTCGTTACAAATTGTGCAAACTCTATTATGAGCTGCCAATTGATTTATATTTTCATTGCTATGGCGGACAAATGCCATTTTAATAAAAAAAAATTTTATAAATTCCGGTAAATTTCTTTTTTAGAAAAAAAAGATAAGTTTTTCTTAAACCTCAAAAAACTAATAAAAAGTAAGGCCAAGTGCTAACAAAAATATTATATATATTATATATATATTGAAAATGTTTCACGGTTTCCGAAAACAATATTGAATTTATCGTGAGTTAGTTTTGATTAAACTGTTAGTCAAAAATAATAATTATTTTGGTTACCCCTCAAAGTATTCTGTGTCGAACAGATTATATAAACTTTAATTTAAAATTGACTAATAGAATTATGTTGGTATTATAAATATGCTTCGCAAAATCAAATAACAATTCCAAACAAAATTCCATTGTACCCCTGTGCTAAATGTTTCAACAGGTAACTATTCCAATCAAGAAATAAAGTTATTCCACGGAAAAATCATTCAACTACCAAGAAATTATTTATGTATTTGCAAAATAATCTAAATATTAGGCTGGTTAGCAAAACGAAAAACTCATTTATAACCTAATTCCTATACTCTCTATAAAGATAATCACAAAAATCAAAATTGTAGAGCAATAAAAATATGCGGAAAAGCCTAAAAAATTCTGAGGTAGAAAATTTGCGAAAATCTTTCCACAAAAAAAAACTCCCAAAACTTCTAGGCCCCACGTTGGGCGCCATTTTATGTCATAAAGCGGTGTAAATTAAGGCGATGGAGCGGTGTGTGCATGCTGGCTCTACCTGGCTGTAACTCGTGGAATTGGGCGTAGTCCTTGCTCCCACCATTTACCCAACACACTTATGAACATAATTTAATTCATGCACAATTTATCCTATAAACCAAACCAAACTATAAAAAAAACACCCTCTGCAAAATATCCCAAAACAAGCAAAAGCTTAGATTTCAACTAAAAGACAGACGGACGGCAATATTTACAAAATGTAAACAAAACCAAAGAACTTACTCCAGAATATCAAAAAGTGATAACCAAAAGGAAAAGAGAAGCTTAGATGTTATTATGCTTCTGCTCTCTCCCTACCCAACCTTAAATAAGAGAGACTTAAGTCTCCGCTCCCATCCATATCCAACTAACAGTCACTCAATACTAACTCACAGTACTAAATTTACAAATGCATTTTATTATGTACTAAAAATTCACTCAAAATTCAAATTCATGTTATATACATTGTTTTTGTAATGCATAGTTTTCTTTATGAGTTTACAGTAGGCATATATGGGCTAAGTTTTAAATAAATAAAAGCTTTATTTGTATTTTACTCACGTTAGTGTTGGTTTTTTGTAAATATGTCAAAATCCCTCGACGCTAGCGCTAACGTTGGCAGACTTTATGCACTCCATGTGTGTTGGTAATCATTATTTTCTTATTATTCTAAAATTTTATGATTAGTTTTTATTTATTTATTAAGTACTAGCCTTCTATGCCCGCTTCGCTAGGCATGTTTGTTTTGTTTTTTGATTCCCAATAGCTTAGAAGGTATACAGGGATAAAATTTTGATTTACGCCACTGCCACGTCACCAATAAAAATTTAGGTATTTTGAGAAAGTTAATTTCATTTCAAATCATCTTAAAAATTGGCAATGGCACAGCTGGAGTGTCCCAGGAAACCATCAATTAAGGGTTGTTGATAGTTTGTCTTAGATGGTTTTCCTGTAGTACATCTAGATATTCTTCGTTTTGACTATGAAGCCTTCGGGTGACCTTCGGGAAGCATCGGGTATTCCAAAAAACTATCAGTTTAAGTTTGTTGATAGTTCACCATAAATTTTTTCCCTCTCGTATACCTAGATATTCTTCGTTTTGATTATGAAGCCTTCGGGTGACCTTCGAACACCTTCGAATGTCACAAAAAATTATCACTTAAAGCTTGTTGTTAGTCCGCCATAGATTTTTTCCCTCTCGTATACCTAGATATTCTTCGTTTTGACTATGAAGCCCTCGGGTGACATTCGGCAAACTTCGGGTATTCCAAAAAACTATCAGTTAAAACTTGTTGAAAGCTTGTCATAGATATTTTTCCTCTAGTGTACCTAGATATTCTTCGTTTTGACTATTAAGCCTTCGGGTGGTCTTCGGAAACCTTCGTGTTTAGCATAAAAACATTCCCAAACCTAATATATACTCATTTCCAAATTTTCAGCTCAATTGGACGAATGGTTTCTGAGTGATAATGCTTCAGACACACAGACACACAGTCATTTTTATATTAAGTATATATGCTTATTTTGCAAATTATTATTTAATTTGAAATTCATTTTATAGGTTCTCATTCTTTTAAGTTTCCAAAATTTTAGAATTTAAATTAGAATAAGCTTTTAAAACTATTTATTTTTATGCATTTTCTTTACTTTTAAGTTTCACTCGCGAAATTTTCGTAAATTACGGACGGACATTTATGACGTTCTTATATACATATGTTTCAATTGCTTTTTGTTCCATTTTAGGGGTATTTACTCATATATATAATGATTTACACACACTTGTATGTAATTAAGTGCATACGTGTGTATAGTTCATTATATATAGATTTTTTACATAGATTTTAATGATTTTAGTTATTTTGTTTTAAATATATTAGGATTTTAAGTATTTTTAGAGATTTTAACCTTTTTTTTTTAAACTTTAACTTTAACTTTTGTTTTAACTTTATATTATATAAATTTTCTGTATCTTAGCACTTATTAACTATATTAGCATTCTAGAACTAGAACTTTTTAAGCTTTTGGAACTTTTTAATCTATTTTTAAGTAAATTTTAAGTTAGATTTAAGCATATATTAATAAATTTTCGTAATTTTCCCACGAAATAGTATATTTTCGCACTAATTTTAAGTTCTTTCGACTCCGATTTTTCTGCGCAACACGTTTTCGCTTGGTACTCGTCGTATAGCAACTGCTGAAGCAAAGCTCTATTTGCAGTTATGAGGTGTGTAACGTGCAGATTCGATATTCATATTTTTAAATTTTTTTTTGAGTTTAGCTAGATATTTTTTTATTTAAAAACTCTGTCAATGACGCGAGTTTAACATGGGTGATATTTGGTATTTGTTTTTTTTTAAATACTATGAATTTTATTTTATCTTGATGTTGAAAAACTTGAGCATTTTACTGCACAAAATGAAATTTTCTATATAAATACTTAATAACATTGTACTGTACGTACAAAAAGTATTCATATCCGGCTCAGCCAAATGATCATTAACAACCATGTTAATATGACCATATCCGAACTCATGGTCTCTGCTATCGTTCTTTCTGGATCTGGACATCATTGGCTTCGGTTGTGCATAGTAAAGCTAAAATTTACATATAAAAATAAAATCTTTGGGAATTGATTACTTTATCCAGGTAATAAAGTAAATATAATTTTAAAGAGACAACCTGTAGTAAAATAAATAAAAATTTTAGAAATTTCGCTGAAAAAAATCATTTTTTTAACGCCAGACTGTACGCCAGTATTTGCTTTCTTGGATTCTGATCCAACATTTTTTATCGATTCGATCGAATGATAAAACTCATCATATTAAATAAAAGGTAAATTAAAAAGTAAAACAAAAAAATATAAAAATTCATAATATTAAAACAATTCATTTACTAGAATTGCTGAGTGTAGGTGATCTGCATCGCTTTACGCTTTGCATCACCAACATAATCCGCTAGAAGAGCGATTAAGATCACCAACGTTGACCGCATCATTATATCAAGATTTTCATGTTCTTCAGTTATCGTGAACGCTGTATATGCGAAACAACTCGCCTGTGAAAAAACGCGAAAATCGTAGAAATTGTAAAAATTATACATATATATTCATATGGTATATATGTATATAAAAGACCAAAAAAGTGAATAGTTTACGCTATATTTAAAAGAAATTTTTAAGAAGAAAAATTGCTAAAACTTAGATTAAATTTAGAAAAACCTGAGAAGAATTAATACTAAAACATTAAAATAGTGGATAAAAATCATAAATAATTTTGCTTAAAAAATAGTAAGAATTTTTGCTTTTAAAAAATAAGAATTTTGCATAAAAAAATTAAGATTTTTGCATAAAAAAAAGGATAAGAAAAAGTGTTTAAAGTAATTAAAAAAGATTAATAATAATTGCTTATTAGTAAAATTGCGCTAAATGTTGTTAAAATAATTTTGATATAGTAATTGTGAGTGGAAAGAGAAGTGGACCAAAATGTTTAAAATTTGATACTAAAAGAAAGAAAAAATCTAGTTTAAAATCTTAAAATTTATATATAAAAGTAAAGAAAAGCCTTGCTCGAAAATGGTTTAGTCTAAGCCTACCATATACATATATTTGCATATAAACTATTAAAACAGAAACAGTACATCATATCATATCAACATGAAAGGCCTTTCATCGATGGATATGTCGGTAAGTCATTTACAGTTTAATTAAATTCTTTTTTATACAAAAATTCTGTAATTTAATGCAATCTCTGTTAAACCCATGGTAGTAACATTGGATTACCCATGGTAATAACATTGCATTAACAGCTTGCATTAAATTGGGGAATTTTATTTCAAAAAATATCATGCGATAAACATAACATTAACATAAAGTGATCTGCAAGTGCATTGGGTCGCTGTCCATGCTAACATTTTTATAATAGAAATGGGAAATTTCTCTCTCGCTCACTAGTACATTTGACAATTCTATTTTTTTTTTCTGTTCTTTACTCTTGCATTTTGTTTACATTTTGCTAATTGAAGTTTAAAATGAATTTAGTGTTAAGCAAAGTTTTTTCTGAATAACTTCAGCATAAATTTAAAAAAACCATTTTAATATGAATAATTTTTAAATAAAAAAATTATTGTGGAACTTTTTCACTTGATAAATTTAATACTTATAATAGTATTAGTTTTGGAATTTGTATTTAGAAAATCTTAAATTTTCTTACTCTTTTAAAATAATGTTAATTTAAAATTTTCTTTTTCAAATCAATTTCCCTACCAATACTATTGCACTTATGTTAATATAAATATTCTAAGCTAAATTTATATGAATATATTAGTGTTAATATGAATTCAAATTCAAACTATGATTGTATTTGAACATTTTTTTTGAGATATTAAAATTTTAATATGGCTAACTAAAACCTAAACTTTTCCTTGGTAATGTGGTGGGGTGTATAAATTTCAATGGGATCATTTCATAAACTCACTACGAATGATCATGGTGGGGTGGGTTAAGGATGTGAGAGTAGGCATAACATCTATCTATTCTCAACATTAATGAAGGAAATTTATAAAAAGGTAATGTGGGGTTTGTACGCTTTTTGGTGTTGTAGTTTTTCTTCTTTTCTATCTTGACCATTTGATGATCACTTTCTTTTTGACTTAAGCAGTGGCTTAATAAGGGACTCTGTAATAAAATTTTTATGTACGGGTTCTGGTTAGGGTTTAGGTCACGAATCCCCCAACCACTGTTTGCTAGCGGCTAAGACGGGTCCCGACCTTTGACTTATTTCCCCCCAGAATAACCACTTTTCCCCGGAACGTTACATAAATTAATTGGCGCCCAAAACGTGGGGCAGTATTTGGATATAATTTCTGCACAGACTTTATGTCATTTAAATACTGTCTCTATTTTTTTTTAATTTGTCGTTAGTTTTTTTTAAATTAAAATAATTCCATAATTTTTTCTGGAATTTCGAGTATTTGGCAGTTTTAAGACCGAATATTTTCGACCGATTTGAATTTATGGAATACTTTTTGATTTGTTGAACTGATCGTATGCGTTTAGTGTGGAAATTCAGTTGTCAGTTAATCATTATCTGGATTTACATAATTTTCGTTTTTGTACAAAATTTTGTCCATTTTGGTTAATTGTATCTGCTGTCCCATTTAAACCGCATTTTTTGTGAACTTTTATTTTCCAGTTACCTAAATTATTTTTCCTTCACAATCTTTAATATTATTAATATACCCCATACACTATATTACCGAAAAGGAAAAAGTCACAATAATTGAATTGAAATTTGAACTTGAAAACTGCTTTTTGATATATTTTTTATAAATCTTTATGAGTCTATTTGAAATTTTACAATCTATAATGGCTGTAAGACATAGCAATGAAGATTTAGCTACTTCTGAAGCAGCATATAATTGCTCTATTTGTCAAGAGCCTATAAACGATGAAAGAAATTGTCTAAGTACCCTCTGTAAGCATATTTACCATAAAGACTGCATTACAAATTGGCTTATCAAATCTGATGAATGTCCAATATGTAGGAGAAAAGTTAATTTACGGAATTTACATACTTTGGATACACAATTACTTAAAGAAAATAAAAACAATAAAAATGATTCTAACAGATCTGCATCTAGTTTTCGTGGTCGTGGTGCTTCAAGAAAAAATAATTATAATACGCGAAGTTATCGTCGTAGACTTAATGAAGAATCTTTTCAATCTTCTGAAGCTGTGGGTCCTCCACAAAGGCAAGTGACTTCACAGAATGAAAACAGTCTTCCGTTTCCTCTGGTAGATTTTAACGATTCTCCACAAGTTCTTTATGTACAACCACCACGAAACTCACAACCACTACCAAATGTTAGTTCTAATCCAACGAGCCATGTCAATGGAAATCATTTGCCAAATGATAATCAATTGTCAAATGCTAACCAATTGCCAAATGTTAATCATTTGCCAAATGTTAATCATTTGCCAAATTCTATAGATTATAACTACATATCTCAATTGATTGAATCGAGTATTCAGCGTATTTTTTCTAACATGAATGTACAGCCTGATGCTGCTGTTCATAATATCGAACCGCCCAGAAACAGACAATCTGATGTTTTGAGGAATAATGTTGATGGCTCAATTTCATCAAATGTATATCCTTCAAAAATAATTGGAATCATTCAAAAATGGAACATTTGTTTCGATGGTTCATCTAATGGTTTGCCTGTAGATGAATTCATTTATCAAATTCGTACTCTTACTAGAGACACTCTAAACAATAATTTCGATGAGGTTTGCAAAAATTTGCATATTCTTCTTTCTGGCAAAGCAAAAGCTTGGTATTGGAGATACCATAAGCAAGTGCCACGTATTGAATGGAATGCATTTTGCGCTGCGTTGAAATACCAGTATAAAAATTACCGTTCAGATTACGACTATCGCGAAGATATTCGTAATCGAAAACAAAAACCGCATGAGTCTTTTGAGCAATTTTTTGATGAAATAACATTGATTCTTGATCGTTTATCTGATCCCATGGATGAATCAGAACTACTTGAAATTATTACTCGAAATTTACGGGCAGATATTCGGCACGAATTACTTTATATTCCGATACATTCGATAGCACACATGCGAAAGCTTATTCAGATGCGTGAACATTTAATTAATGAAGAATCCATGCGACGTGGACATTCTTCTCGCAATTTTTCAAATAATTTTCAACCAAAACGAGTTGTTGCTTCAATTGAAAATGCAGAAGTTATTGGCGAAAATGATGACATTACGCCATTGCCAGAATTTTCAGTTGATGCTGTTGCTACTACGGTTACCTGTTGGAATTGTGATGAAGCAGGTCACTATTGGGACATGTGCCTCAAAGATCGCAACATTTTTTGTTACGGCTGTGGAGCCAAAGAAATTTATAAGCCTCAGTGTCCGCACTGTATTGTGAAAAAAGCGGAAAACTTTCAGAAGGGACCATTCAAAAACACCCGAATGGGACCCAAATAGACGTAAATAATTACGATAATTTAGAAATACCGGCTAGCTCAGAATTAAGCGAACCAAATAATAATAATAATGAATTTTTGAACTCGAACTTGCACTTATTAAAACGAGAAAATGATATTGAATTTAATAAAATTTTGTACCCAATAAAGCCATACCATGAAAGATGGCAAAATTATATTAAAGTGAGAAATAGAATTTTTAAAGAAGAAAGCAAAGAATTAAAAAAACCTAAAAGGTCCACCTTACGTCTTCGTTCCTTTTGGAAAGCCTTAAGAAAAACAAAACGTCTTTTGATTTCAGCAATTTTTAATAACAATAGTGATCTTCGATACTATGCAGAAGTAAATTTTTTAGATAAAAACGAGCTCGGATTGCTTGATACAGGTGCAAACGTTAGCTGCATAGGCTCTAGTTTAGCAAAAACTGATTTTTCGAAAATCTCTAATTTTCAGAAATTAAATTCTAACGTAAAAACAGCAGACGGTAAACTTCACGAAGTAATAGGTTGCCTTAGTGTTGAAATGCAATATAAAAATGAATTGAAACCAATGAAATTATATATAGTTCCATCCATTGCACAAAATTTAATTTTGGGCATTGATTTTTGGAAATTATTCAATCTTGCTCCAGGAGTTATTTCTTCTGTTGAAGTTGAACCAGAAAATCGCGATGAGGATTCATATCCATTAACTAAAATTCAAGAACAACAGCTTGAAGCTGTTAAGCTTTTGTTTCCGAATTTCGAAAAACAAGGCTTAGGTAGAACTTCGTTAATAAAGCATTCTATAGACGTCGGTGATGCAAAACCGATCAAGCAAAGGTTTTACCCTGTTTCACCCGCAGTGGAAAAACTAATGTTTGAGGAGGTAGACAGGATGATAAGTTTAGGTGTTATTGAGCGATCTTCAAGTCCATGGAGTTCTCCAATGCGACTTGTGATTAAGCCAGGGAAAATTCGATTATGCCTCGATGCCAGAAAGTTGAATTCAGTGACGGAAAAAGATGCATATCCGCTTCCCAGCATTGAGGGCATTTTTTCACGGTTGCCAAAGGCAAACTTAATTTCAAAAATCGATCTGAAAGACGCTTTTTGGCAAATTGCTCTTTCAGACGAATCAAAGCCTTTAACTGCCTTTACTATCCCCGGTCGTCCCCTTTATCAATTTGTTGTCATGCCTTTCGGTTTGTGCAACGCACCACAAACTATGTGTCGTCTCATGGACGAAATTATACCAGCTGATTTAAAACATTGTGTTTTTGGTTATCTGGATGACCTTTGCGTTGTGTCTGAAGATTTCGATACACATATTTCAATTTTGATACGCTTAGCTCAACGATTTCGTGAAGCTAATTTAACTTTGAATATTAAGAAAAGTAATTTCTGTGCAACCCAGGTTAAATATCTTGGTTATGTTATAGGAAAAGGAGGTGTTGCTACTGATCCGCAAAAAGTTGAATCTGTTTTGGCTTGGCCTATTCCGAAAAATTTAAAGCAGGTCAGAGGATTCTTGGGTTTAGTAGGTTGGTACCGTCGATTTCTCGAAAACTTCGCAGATGTTACTTGTCCTATTACAGATGTTCTCAAAAAGAAAAAGAAATTTGAATGGACTGATTGTGCTCAAGAAGCATTTGAAAAAATTAAAGTTTTGCTAACGACAGCACCAGTTCTTCAAAACCCGGATTTCTCAAAGAAATTTTATTTGCATTGTGATGCCAGTGACTTTGGCATTGGCGCTGTTTTGGTACAGATTTCGCCTGATGGAACTGAACGTCCAATTGCGTTTATGTCAAAAAAATTAAATTCGGCTCAACGAAACTATAGCGTGACGGAGCGTGAATGTTTGGCGGCCGTCGAAGCTGTAGATCGTTTTCGGTGTTACCTTGAGCTCCAAGAATTTCAAATAATCACAGACCATTCTAGCCTTGTTTGGCTTATGCGTCAGCCTAACTTGAGTGGACGGCTTGCACGCTGGGCATTCAAGCTGCAAGGATATAAATTTAAAATAAGCCACAGAAAGGGCAAAGAAAACGTGGTCCCTGATGCGTTGTCTAGAATATATTGTGACGAAATTTCAGCAGCAGAAGATATTGGACCCGAAATCGACTTAAACTCCCCTCATTTCACTGATCCTTGTTATGAAGCTTTAAAAGACAAATTTATTGCAAATAGTTCAAAATTTCCAGATATTAAAGTGTTGGATAAATTCCTTTATATTCGAACTCAACACTATAAAGAAAACATTGATGGTGAAAACGCTTGGAAATTATGGGTTCCAGAAAAACTTAAAAATGATGTTCTTAAACGTGCTCATGACTCTGTCATATCTGCTCACGGAGGCATGACCAAAACTTTAGATTTGATACGTAGAAACTTTTATTGGCCAGGAATGGTCACAGAGATCCGAAATTATGTTCGCAATTGTGAGATTTGCAAAACAACCAAAGCTCCAAATGCTACTTTAAAACCACCAATGGGTAATCAAGTAACCACCTGCAGACCATTTCAGCGCTTGTACGTGGATATTTTAGGCCCTTACCCCCGTAGTAAGACAGGTTTTATAGGAATTTTAATAGTAATGGACCATATGTCCAAGTATCATTGGCTTTGTCCTTTAAAAAAATTTACGTCTACTTTAATTATTGATTTTCTATTAAAGAACATATTTCATTTATATGGGGTACCAGAACTTTTAGTGAGTGATAATGGCTCCCAATTTAAATCGAAAGATTTTAATGCATTCCTCAGTAAATTTGGTGTAAAACATATGTACACAGCATTATATTCGCCGCAATCTAATGCCTCTGAGCGAATAAATCGATCTTTAATTTCTGCAATTAGAGCGTATTTGAAAAAAGACCATCGAGATTGGGACGAAAATATATCATCAATTAGCTGTGCATTGAGAAATTCATTGCATCAGTCAATTTCTTGTTCACCGTATCACGCGTTATACGGATTTGATATGATAACACACGGCTCATCTTATGAAATATTAAAAAACCTTAAAATCCTTGATGAACCCGCTGTTCATCTTGAACGTGATGATCAATTAATGCTTTTGCATAGCGATATTCGACAAAGTATCACAAAAGCTTATGAAAATAATTCTAGGCAGTACAATTTGCGTAGTAAGCCTGTCTCCTTTTCTGTTGGCCAAGAAGTTTTTTATAGAAACTTTACTCAAAGTAATTTTGAGAAAAATATAAATTCTAAATTATGTCCGTCATTTCGAAAAGCTAGAGTCAAAACAAAAATGGGAAATTGCTATTACATATTAGAAGATCTACAAGGAAAACTTATTGGAACATATCACGCGAAAGACATACGTCAATAATCATACTTCTTAAAAATGTTTAATTTTGGAAAAATTCTCACATTTTTCAGTTTTGTAACGTGCAGATTCGATATTCATATTTTTAAATTTTTTTTTGAGTTTAGCTAGATATTTTTTTATTTAAAAACTCTGTCAATGACGCGAGTTTAACATGGGTGATATTTGGTATTTGTTTTTTTTTAAATACTATGAATTTTATTTTATCTTGATGTTGAAAAACTTGAGCATTTTACTGCACAAAATGAAATTTTCTATATAAATACTTAATAACATTGTACTGTACGTACAAAAAGTATTCATATCCGGCTCAGCCAAATGATCATTAACAACCATGTTAATATGACCATATCCGAACTCATGGTCTCTGCTATCGTTCTTTCTGGATCTGGACATCATTGGCTTCGGTTGTGCATAGTAAAGCTAAAATTTACATATAAAAATAAAATCTTTGGGAATTGATTACTTTATCCAGGTAATAAAGTAAATATAATTTTAAAGAGACAACCTGTAGTAAAATAAATAAAAATTTTAGAAATTTCGCTGAAAAAAATCATTTTTTTAACGCCAGACTGTACGCCAGTATTTGCTTTCTTGGATTCTGATCCAACATTTTTTATCGATTCGATCGAATGATAAAACTCATCATATTAAATAAAAGGTAAATTAAAAAGTAAAACAAAAAAATATAAAAATTCATAATATTAAAACAATTCATTTACTAGAATTGCTGAGTGTAGGTGATCTGCATCGCTTTACGCTTTGCATCACCAACATAATCCGCTAGAAGAGCGATTAAGATCACCAACGTTGACCGCATCATTATATCAAGATTTTCATGTTCTTCAGTTATCGTGAACGCTGTATATGCGAAACAACTCGCCTGTGAAAAAACGCGAAAATCGTAGAAATTGTAAAAATTATACATATATATTCATATGGTATATATGTATATAAAAGACCAAAAAAGTGAATAGTTTACGCTATATTTAAAAGAAATTTTTAAGAAGAAAAATTGCTAAAACTTAGATTAAATTTAGAAATACCTGAGAAGAATTAATACTAAAACATTAAAATAGTGGATAAAAATCATAAATAATTTTGCTTAAAAAATAGTAAGAATTTTTGCTTTTAAAAAATAAGAATTTTGCATAAAAAAATTAAGATTTTTGCATAAAAAAAAAGGATAAGAAAAAGTGTTTAAAGTAATTAAAAAAGATTAATAATAATTGCTTATTAGTAAAATTGCGCTAAATGTTGTTAAAATAATTTTGATATAGTAATTGTGAGTGGAAAGAGAAGTGGACCAAAATGTTTAAAATTTGATACTAAAAGAAAGAAAAAATCTAGTTTAAAATCTTAAAATTTATATATAAAAGTAAAGAAAAGCCTTGCACGAAAATGGTTTAGTCTAAGCCTACCATATACATATATTTGCATATAAACTATTAAAACAGAAACAGTACATCATATCATATCAACATGAAAGGCCTTTCATCGATGGATATGTCGGTAAGTCATTTACAGTTTAATTAAATTCTTTTTTATACAAAAATTCTGTAATTTAATGCAATCTCTGTTAAACCCATGGTAGTAACATTGGATTACCCATGGTAATAACATTGCATTAACAGCTTGCATTAAATTGGGGAACTTTATTGAAAAAATATCATGCGATAAACATAACATTAACATAAATCGATCTGCTAGTGCATTGGGTCGCTGTCCATGCTAACATTTTTATAATAGAAATGGGAAATTTCTCTCTCGCTCACTTGTACATTTGACAATTCTATTTTTTTTCTGTTCTTTACTCATGCATTTTGTTTACATTTTGCTAATTGAAGTTTCAAATGAAATTAGTGTTAAGCAAAGTTTTTTCCTGAATAACTTCAGTATAAATTTTAAAAACCATTTTAATATGAATAATTTTTAAATAAAAAATTATTATTGAACTTTTTCACTTGTTAAATTCAATACTTATTAGTTTTGGAATTTGTATTTTGAAAATCTTAAATTTTCTTACTCTTTTAAAATAATGTTAATTTAAAATTTTCTTTTTCAAATCAATTTCCCTACCAATACTATTGCACTTATGTTAATATAAATATTCTAAGCTAAATTTATATGAATATATTAGTGTTTATATGAATTCAAATTCAAACTATGATTGTATTTGAACATTTTTTTTAAGAAATTAAAAATTTTCATATGGCTAACTAAAACCTAAACTTTTCCTTGGTAATGTGGTGGGGTATATAAATTTCAATGGGATCATTTCATAAACTCACTACGAATGATCATGGTGGGGTGGGTTAAGGATGTGAGAGTAGGCATAACATCTATCTATTCTCAACATTAATGAAGGAAATTTATAAAAAGGTAATGTGGGGTTTGTACGCTTTTTGGTGTTGTAGTTTTTCTTCTTTTCTATCTTGACCATTTGATGATCACTTTCTTTTTGACTTAAGCAGTGGCTTAATAAGGGACTCTGTAATAAAATTTTTATGTACGGGTTCTGGTTAGGGTTTAGGTCACGAATCCCCCAACCACTGTTTGCTAGCGGCTAAGACGGGTCCCGACCTTTGACTTATTTCCCCCCAGAATAACCACTTTTCCCCGGAACGTTACAGGTGTGATGAAAGAATTCGAAACAAGTACAGGGTCTTGATATCTAAAGCTGATCTTCAAAGTTTTTCTATTTTCTTGCATCGAATTAGTTATTCATTTTAGGCTTGTATTGTATAAATTTCTTAGAGATTTTTAGGCCTGATCAGTGCTGTCGTTTTGAAAAGTTTGAGCGAAGTGAAATTTTGTAAAAAGTGAAGTGTTGCGAAGTAAAATTCTGAAAAAGTGAAGTATTAGCGAAGTGTACACAAAAATCACAATTTTATTTATTCAATTTATTCATTTTTATGCTACACGTAACAAAATTTTAAAATATATTTTAAAAAAATAAATAAAAAATTTCTTAGGTCAAAAATTTACCGAAATATGGCCGGCCGCTCGAACATGGAAATTTTACTTATGCGGTCGAAAAAACGGTTTTTACCCAAAACAAGGCATCTTACGAAAAAAGTGTTGTAGCAAAAAATGCTTAGAAAAGTCCAAGAAATACGTGAATTTTTCGGAACTTTTTTAAAATATTTTTTTTGACCAATTTTTTAAAAATTATAAAATGTACCCAAAAATTAAACGTATTCTTTGAATGATTCTAAGTATCTTAGGCGTTATACACTTTTCTCGTAAGACGCCTTTTTTTGAGTAAAAAAAAATTTTCCGACCACTTAAAAAAAATTTAAATATTCGAGTAGCCATATTTCAGCCAATTTTTCACCTAAAAATTTTATAATGAAGCGTTTAAAAGGAAATTTTATCTATTTTCATGATATTCTGCTATATCTTTACCAATCTCTGACCCTAAAACAGTTATAGACAAAAGAGTAAAAAACACAAGAATACGAAATTTTTGCTTTCTTTTTTTGGTCTATAAACTATTTCGATGGCAAATTTAATTCTCTACAAAAAGTTTCCTGTGAAGTATATCGAAATTTTGCTTTGTTCGCTTGATATATTGAAAAAACAAATTACTTTTCAGTCAGGGCAGGCTTCGGGCATACAAAAAAGTATGTTTCTGAACTCTCATAAAAAGAATAGACACATTTTAAGGCAAATTTTGTATTCAAGAAAAAGTGAAGTGATTTTATGAAAGGGGAAGTGGCGAAGTGTTTTTGATAAAAAAGGAGCAAAACACTTCAATTGAAGTGTAAACGACAGCACTGGGCCTGATACCTGAAAACAGATACCCATAGTGAGGAATCGCAACTTTTGATCTTAATTTCAGTTTAACTTACCATGTGGGTATCAGGTAAAAATATATTTTAAAGTTAACTTATTTTCATAAGAAAATAACTATATCGCAAAAGTGTCTGGGCTTTTAATTCCAATTATTAATTCAATCAACAAAATTTAACACTTTGTATTTAAGATTTTTAATGATTAGAAATTTTTAGTAATTTTACTGAGGCACTGTATTCTTGCAAATCCAAAGACAGAAAGAAAGAGGAAGTTGATCGTTGTTTTCTTTCGATATTAAATATTGCGATAATGATAGTTCAGTGGTTATGCCAAACTTGGTAAGCAATTGATAAATGTACACCCTGTAGCATAGAGATGTGCACTGAGTACAATAATGTTTTCGAAATCACGGGAATTAAAACAAATTTGGGAAAATATTTTTAGTAGTAAAGCAAAATCTAATATTTAATTATTTAATAGAAAATAATGTATTTAATGACCGTCATTACAAAACAGTTTATTTTCAAATAAATTGTAGATATATTTTACAAAGAAACTGGAAAAAGACGGAAATCTATCAGGGCTGCATATCCTTAGCATGATATGTCCCGAGCAGTTTGCCATTACCATCTTCAAGAACATAGTAAGATGAACCTAATTTATCTCGAACTTTTGCTTTTAGAAATGTTTTAGCGAGTTTTGCATTAAAGTTTTTAGCTTTGTCGCTTTGAGCAAAATTACGTCTCATTACTTCTTGACCTACTTTATACACGATTGGTCTGGACCGAAGATTATATTGTCTTGCATTATTTTTATAAGCTTTTTCTAAGTTATTTCGAACTAGGTCTCGAATTTTTGATAAATTATCATGCCGAACTGCATGACTATTTTCTATACCTTCATTTACCATGTCTATTTTACGCAAAAGTGAATAAGTATCTCCGTGAGTGATCATGTGCTGTCCGAAAACAATAAAATATGGACTATAACAAGTTGATTGATGGACAGAGCTACGAAGCGCACTATTAACACTGCTCAAATGACAATCCCATTCTTTTTGATCCTGTTTTATATATGATCTTAGAGCTGCATTAATGGATCGATTCACGCGTTCTGAACTATTGCTCTGAGGTGAATGAATAGCCGTACATGTATGTTTAATACCACATTTCGTAAGAAAATATTCAAATTCGCGAGACCTGAATTGACTGCCATTGTCGCTGACAATGCACTCAGGCACACCAAAAACATCAAAAACTTGTTCTTTTAAAAACTTTATAATAGGAGCCGTTGTAAATTTTTTAATTGGACACAGAAAACTGAATTTTGACACATGGTCAAGCACAATCAATATGCCAATGTGACCATTCTTTGAACGAGGAAATGGTCCAATAAGGTCGATACATAGCCTTTGAAAAATTCGCTCAACAGGAACATATTGTCCCATAGGTGGACGTAAACTTTTAGTGGGATGTTTTGTCGATTTGCATACCTCGCATTTTTTTACATACTCGTTAACTGATCGATAGAGGCCTGGCCAATAGAAAAAACGCCTAATTCTATGCACTGTTTTAGCCTCACCTCCATGAGAACATGTTGGTGGATCATGCGCATTTTTCATGACTTCAATTCGAAGTGCTTCAGGGACTAAATGTTTCCAATCACCATTTTCTTGCTCTTCATTGCCAGTATAAAATTCTGTGCGGTGATAAATAAATTTATCACAGATCTTAAAATCGGGAAATTTGTCAATATCGGAATTTAATTTTTCACGAAAATCAACATATTCCTTACTATCAAAAGCAGGAGAAGAAAGATCTATAATTGGATGATAATCAACTGAAATGCTACATAATTCATCTAAACTATCTGGTGGTATGCGTGACAATGCGTCAGGGACGATATTTGCAGTACCCTTACGGTGTTTTATCGTAAAATCATACGCCTGCAATTTAAGTGCCCATCGTGCAAGACGATTGCTTAAATCACTTTGGTTCATTAGCCAACGTAGAGAAGCATGATCTGTAACTACAGTAAACGGTTGTCCCTCTACGTATGCTCTGAATTTTTTAATTGCATGCACAGCAGCGTAACACTCTTGTTCTGTGACAGAGTAGTTCCTCTGTGCCTTATTTAACTTTTTTGACATGAAGGCAACTGGGATTTCTACTCCTTCATCGTTTTCTTGTGCAAGCACGGCACCGATACCATGACTGCTGGCATCGCATTGAATAATAAAATGTTTTTTAAAATCGGGACTTGCCAAAAAGGGTGCTGAGGTTAGCATTTCTTTTAAAAGATCAAAAGCTTTTCGCTCTTCAGATGACCATTTGAAAGGTGATCCAGTTTTCGTTTTAGTAAGTTCAGTCAACGGAAAAGTAATGTCTGAGAAATTTGCGATAAACCGCATATACCAGCCGGCCATTCCAAGAAAGCGTTTAACTTCTTTAATGGATTTTGGTGCTGGATAGTTGGTTATCGCCGAAATCTTTTCTGGGTCTGTTTTAATAGTGCCACTTCCTACTACGTATCCTAAGTAACGAACTTCGGTGAGGCAAAACTTACTCTTTTTTATATTAATAGTTAAGCCTGCTTTTCTGATGTGAAATGCAACTTCGTGCAGCAATGCAACATGGGATTCAAAATCTTCTGACATTAGCAATAAGTCGTCAAGGTATACAAAAACTTTTTCTTTCAAATTATACGGAATTACCCTATCCATCAACCGGCACATCGTCTGAGTAGCATTGCAGAGACCAAACGGCATCACTTTAAACTGGTAAAGTGGTCTGTTTGGAACTGTGAATGCCGTTTTTTCACGAGAACTCATCTCCAGTGGAATTTGCCAGAATGCATCTTTCAAATCCAAGCTGGAGATGAATTCTGCGCGCGGTAGTCTGCTCAAGATCCCCTCGATATGCGGTAATGGATAGGCATGTTTTACCGTACAACTGTTAACCTTGCGACTGTCCAAGCATAGGCATACTTTCCCTGGCTTCCTAACTAAAACAACGGGAGATGACCACGCTGAAGATGACTCTTTGATCACTCACATTGCAAGCATGCGATCAATCTCACCACACATTAGATGTTCAATTGCAGGACTAATAGGATAATGGCGTTGTTTAATGGGTTTAGTATTTCCAACGTCTATAATATGTTCGAGCAACGAAGTTTTACCTAAGCCATTTTCCTCAAAACTAGGCAAACTAGAAATTGCAGACTGTAATTTCAATTTTTGTTCATCAGACAAATCGTGAGAATGGTTATCATCACAGAGATGATCTAATTCACTAAGACAACTCAAAGAAATTTTAAAAGTTGTCCAAAAGTTTATTCCGAGATATACATCTTGCTTAAGAGTGGGTATTAAATAAAATTCCACCGAAGCAGTTTTCAAATTATAAGTCACGTCTAAAGTTACTACACCAGCAACTTCTTGTTTTGCCCCATCAGCAGTGCTAATCGTCGAGTTAAGTTTTTTAATTTTTAAATTGCTTGACAAAATTTCTTTTGCAAGATTATCACCGATACAACTAACTGTCGCACCTGAATCGAGGAGGCCTAAAATATTTTTATTGAAAAGTTTAATAGTTGCATATGGTCGCAAGTCATTAGGTTTATGGCTAATCGATGCAATTATATTCTGCTTATTTTGCCTAACTTTTGACCAATATTCTCTAGCTCTTTTTGCTGATCGCGAAATATTAAAAATTTTATCACGTGCGATTTTGTATTGCAAAATGCGTTCGTGAAGTTGTCGAATCGGGAAAAGTTTTGATACTGCTGGTATGAAATTAGAATTTTGTAAAATTGTAATTGATTTTTCTGATGTATTTACAACGAACTGTTGTTGCTGTTCTTGGGATGCTTGTTGTTGTCGTAAGCATCCCTGCGTCGGTTTTCCGAAAAACTGCACTGTGGACAATTTGGTAAAAAATATGCCGCTAGCCCACAGCCGTAACAAAATACGCGACGAGGCTTTAGACAGTTTTTATAATTATGCCCTATTTCCTCACAATTCCAGCACTTTCTTTCTCCAACAGTTTTAGAAATGGAATTTTTACTAATAGCGGAAATATCTTCATCATCCACTGATTGCTCAGCTTCAATTTCAGATACATTTCGCCGTTGTTGTTGTTGTTGTTGAAAGAAAGGTTTACTAAAATTATATTTATTATGAACTTCAGCAAATAAGTTTTCTCTTCGTCGACATGCTTTACGAAGGTCAGACATTGTACTCAAATCAAGGTGTAAAATTTCTAAACGTATTTCTGGACTTAAATTTCGAACAGTTAACTGAACCATTTCTTCTTCAAGCAGTGGAGTTCTTAAACCATCAGCAAGAGTCATTATGCCATCAAAAAAGGTTTCAAAATTTTCGTCCCTACGTTGCTTGCGATTGCGAATGGATTCTTTAATATCCAAATCAGTTTTAAAATCTTTAAAATTCCTACGTAAATCGTCGCATATATCAAACCAGTCCAGCGCGTTTGCTGAATGGTGATAACGCCAAAGCCAACTTTTAGCTCGGCTTACAAACAAAATGTGTGCACTTTGGCATAACGAGTTAAAATTTCCTCTCAAGGTAGATACAGTGAGCGCATTCACCCTTTAAATAAATTCGTCTACTGATATACCTTCACTTGAACCATCAAATGTTAATTTCCAGTTCGTTATAATTTTTGAAACAGCACCTGCAGAAAGTGAATTGGATGCAGTACGAGCCTGAGCACTGCCATCATTCTGAATAACATTTGGATAAATATTATCAGGTAAATCAAGTAATGGTCTATTTTGATGTTCAGAATGTCTGCTTTCAATTGAGCTACGTGCCTCGTCAGGTTGCAAATTCTGTGGTAATGTTGGTAATTCATTGGATCTAGAAACGCGTTCTATATTTGGGTTATTGTTCAAATTTAAATTCTGTAAATGCGAAGCTAATGACGAGTTTACTACCTGACGAACTACATCATGAATTTCCCTACTAGTACGTTCCTGATGAACTCTCAGAGAATTCTCAATCATTGCTTCAAACTGATTCTGATTAATTTGAAAATCTTGTGGATTTGGTCGTGGAGATCTATAATTATTGTTGTTACCTCCTCGGCCTCTACGTCTAGCTGAGTTTGTAATTGGTTGCGAATTATTTAAATTAGCTGCTCTTTGACGAGTAATGGGACCCTCCGCATGGCGTGGAATTGCCCCCTGACCTCTTAACTCATCAAGAGATGGTCGCTGACCATACCCATCAAAACTTTTTAAAGATTGAGTGTCACAAATACCTCTACATAATGGACATGTATCATTAGTATCTAGCCAAGTCGTTATACATTCACGATGAAAAGTATGCCGACAAGGCGTAGCCGAAAACTGTTCCTCGCTTATGGATTCGTTACAAATTGTGCAAACTCTTTTATGAGCTGCCAATTGATTTATATTTTCGTTGCTATGGCGGACAAATGCCATTTTAATAAAAAACTAGTAAGGGTGTAAATTTTGGCCTGGCCAAAAAATAAATACCCTACACTGCAGTATTTTGAAAAGTTTGCTTATATGGGAGGTGCCACGCCCTCTTCTCCGAGTACACCCAGTTTTTGTTCAGAGCTTGCATTTATAGTTTTTAGTGTCAGAGTGAAATTTAGTTGGATTATCTCAAAAAACTCTTTCAGTATAGCATTTTGAATCTTTTGCTTATATGGGAGGTGCCACGCCCCCTTGTCTGATTTCACCCAATTTTTGCTGAGAGCTTTCACTTATAATTCTTAGTGTCTGAGTCAAATTTGGTTCGAATATCTCAAAAAACGCTTTCAGTGTAGCGTTTTGAAACTTTTGCTTATATGGGAGGTGCCACGCGCTCTTGTCCGACTTCGCTCAAAATTTTATTAGAGCTTGCGCTTACAATTCGTAGTACTTATGTGTATTGTGGTTGCATTGTCGTGAAAAATACTCCTAAAATTGCATTTTGAATATAATTTTTGTATGGGCGGTAGGCGTGTCCGTTGACCGATTTTGCTCATTTTCAATCCCCCGAGCTAACTTTAAAGACGGAGGCAGCGTACCAAATTTCATAGAATTATCTTGCTCAGTTTTCCCAAAAAGTGTATTTCAACACACAGCCAGCCAGCCAGCCAGCCAGACAGACGGACATGGCTATATCGACTCAGGAGGTGACGCTGATTAAGAATATATATACTTTTCTATACCTGCCACGCCTCCTTCTCTGCGTTACAAACGGAAGGACAAAGTGAATATACCCTGGGTGTAGGGTATAAAAAGAAGCCAAACAATTTTCTAACCCCGAGCAAAAATTAAACTGAAGAAAAACAAATGAAAAGGGATAAAATAAACTAGAAGGAGTGAGAATGTGAGAAAGAAGAAAGTGAGAAATGGATGAGGACAGCGAAAAAAGAAGAAAGAGAAAAAAAGAAGAAACAGAAAAACTAGTAAGGGTGTAAATTTTGGCCTGGCCAAAAAATAAATACCCTACACTGCAGTATTTTGAAAATTTTGCTTATATGGGAAGTGCCACGCCCTCTTGTCCGAGTACACCCAGTTTTTGTTCAGAGCTTGCATTTATAGTTTTTAGTGTCAGAGTGAAATTTAGTTGGATTATCTCAAAAAACTTTTTCAGTATAGCATTTTGAAACTTTTGCTTGTATGAGAGGTGCCACGCCCTCTTGTCCGAATTCGCTCAGTTTTTTATCAGAGCTTGCATTTATAGTTTTTAGTGTCAGAGTGAAATTTAGTTGGATTATCTCAAAAAACTTTTTCAGTATAGCATTTTGAAACTTTTGCTTATATGAGAGGTGCCACGCCCCCTTGTAAGATTTCAACCAATTTTTGCTGAGAGCTTTCATTTATAATTTTTAGTGTTTGAGTCGAAGTTGGTTCGAATATCTCAAAAAACGCTTTCAGTATAGCGTTTTGAAGCTTTTGCTTGTATGGGAGGTGCCACGCCCTCTTGTCCGAATTCACTCAGTTTTTTATCAGAGCTTGCGCTTACAATTCGTAGTACTTATGTGTATTGTGGTTGCATTGTCGTGAAAAATACTCCTAAATTTGCATTATGAACATAATTTTTGTATGGGCGGTAGGCGTGTCCGTTGACCGATTTTGCTCATTTTCAATCCCCCGAGCTAACTTTGACGACGGAGGCAGTGTACCAAATTTCATTGAATTATCTTGCTCAGTTTTCCCAAAAAGTGTATTTCAACACACAGCCAGCCAGCCAGCCAGCCAGCCAGCCACCCAGCCAGCCAGCCAGCCAGCCAGACAGACGGACATGGCTATATCGACTCAGGAGGTGACGATGATCAAGAATATATATACTTTTCTATATCTGCCACGCCTCCTTCTCTGCGTTACAAACGGAAGGACAAAGTGAATATACCCTGGGTGTAGGGTATAATAAGAAAAAGAAGAAAAAGAAAACTAGTAAGGGTGTAAATTTTGGCCTGGCCAAAAACTAAATACCCTACACTGCAGTATTTTGAAAATTTTGCTTATATGGGAGGTGCCACGCCCTCTTGTCCGAGTACACCCAGTTTTTGTTCAGAGCTTGCATTTATAGTTTTTAGTGTCAGAGTGAAATTTAGTTGGATTATCTCAAAAAACTCTTTCAGTATAGCATTTTGAATCTTTTGCTTATATGGGAGGTGCCACGCCCCCTTGTCTGATTTCACCCAATTTTTGCTGAGAGCTTTCATTTATAATTCTTAGTGTCTGAGTCAAATTTGGTTCGAATATCTCAAAAAACGCTTTCAGTATAGCGTTTTGAAGCTTTTGCTTATATAGGAGGTGCCACGCCCTCTCGTCCGAGTTCTTCTAGTTTTAGCTTAGAGCGCGCATTTTTAGTCTTTAGTATTTGAAAGTTTGGTTGGATTATCTCAAAAAACTCTTTCAGTATAGCATTTTGAAACTTTTGCTTATATGGGAGGTGCCACGCCCCTTGGTCCGATTTCACCCAATTTTTGTTGAGAGCTTTCATTTATGATTCTTAGTGTCTGAGTCAAATTTGGTTCGAATATCTCAAAAAACGCTTTCAGTATAGCGTTTTGAAGCTTTTGCTTATATAGGAGGTGCCACGCCCTCTCGTCCGAATTCGCTCAAATTTTTATCAGAGCTTGCGCTTACAATTCGTAGTACTTATATGTATTGTGGTTGCATTGTCGTGAAAAATACTCCTAAAATTGCATTTTGAATATAATTTTTGTATGGGCGGTAGGCGTGTCCGTTGACCGATTTTGCTCAGTTTTAATCCCCCGAGCTAGCTTTGACGACGGAGGCAGTGTACCAAATTTCATTGAATTATCTTGCTCAGTTTTCCCAAAAAGTGTATTTCAACACACAGCCAGCCAGCCAGCCACCCAGCCAGCCAGCCAGCCACCCAGCCAGCCAGCCAGCCAGACAGACGGACATGGCTATATCGACTCAGGAGGTGACGCTGATCAAGAATATATATACTTTTCTATACCTGCCACGCCTCCTTCTCTGCGTTACAAACGGAAGGACAAAGTGAATATACCCTGGGTGTAGGGTATAAAAAGAGAGAAGAAGTAAGGAAGAAAAAGAAAAAGAAAGATGAAGAAAACAGAAGAAGCAAGAAAAAAGAAAAAGAAGGAATACAAAGAAGTAAAAGAAAGAGGTATGGGAAATAAAAGAAAAAGGTATGGGAAATAAAAGAAAAAGGAAAAAACAAAGGAAAGGAGGAGTGAAAAGAAGGCAAAGGAGGAAGAAGAAGAACTAGTAAGGGTGTAAATTTTGGCCTGGCCAAAAAATAAATACCCTACACTGCAGTATTTTGAAAAGTTTGCTTATATGGGAGGTGCCACGCCCTCTTGTCCGAGTACACCCAGTTTTTGTTCAGAGCTTGCATTTATAGTTTTTAGTGTCAGAGTGAAATTTAGTTGGATTATCTCAAAAAACTCTTTCAGTATAGCATTTTGAATCTTTTGCTTATATGGGAGGTGCCACGCCCCCTTGTCTGATTTCACCCAATTTTTGCTGAGAGCTTTCATTTATAATTCTTAGTGTCTGAGTCAAATTTGGTTCGAATATCTCAAAAAACGCTTTCAGTATAGCGTTTTGAAGCTTTTGCTTATATGGGAGGTGCCACGCCCTCTTGTCCGAATTCGCTCAAATTTTTATCAGAGCTTGCGCTTACAATTCGTAGTACTTATATGTATTGTGGTTGCATTGTCGTGAAAAATACTCCTAAAATTGCATTTTGAATATAATTTTTGTATGGGCGGTAGGCGTGTCCGTTGACCGATTTTGCTCATTTTCAATCCCCCGAGCTAACTTTGACAACGGAGGCAGCGTACCAAATTTCATTGAATTATCTTGCTCAGTTTTCCCAAAAAGTGTATTTCAACACACAGCCAGCCAGCCACCCAGCCAGCCAGCCACCCAGCCAGCCAGCCAGCCAGCCAGACAGACGGACATGGTTATATCGACTCAGGAGGTGACGCTGATCAAGAATATATATACTTTTCTATACCTGCCACGCCTCCTTCTCTGCGTTACAAACGGAAGGACAAAGTGAATATACCCTGGGTGTAGGGTATAAAAAGGAAAAAAGAAAGAAGAACTAGTAAGGGTGTAAATTTTGGCCTGGCCAAAAAATAAATACCCTACACTGCAGTATTTTGAAACTTTTGCTTATATGGGAAGTGCCACGCCCTCTTGTCCGAGTACACCCAGTTTTTGTTCAGAGCTTGCATTTATAGTTTTTAGTGTCAGAGTGAAATTTAGTTGGATTATCTCAAAAAACTTTTTCAGTATAGCATTTTGAAACTTTTGCTTGTATGAGAGGTGCCACGCCCTCTTGTCCGAATTCGCTCAGTTTTTTATCAGAGCTTGCATTTATAGTTTTTAGTGTCAGAGTGAAATTTAGTTGGATTATCTCAAAAAACTTTTTCAGTATAGCATTTTGAAACTTTTGCTTATATGAGAGGTGCCACGCCCTCTTGTCCGAGTACACCCAGTTTTTGTTCAGAGCTTGCATTTATAGTTTTTAGTGTCAGAGTGAAATTTAGTTGGATTATCTCAAAAAACTTTTTCAGTATAGCATTTTGAAACTTTTGCTTATATGAGAGGTGCCACGCCCCCTTGTAAGATTTCAACCAATTTTTGCTGAGAGCTTTCATTTATAATTTTTAGTGTTTGAGTCGAAGTTGGTTCGAATATCTCAAAAAACGCTTTCAGTATAGCGTTTTGAAGCTTTTGCTTGTATGGGAGGTGCCACGCCCTCTTGTCGGAATTCACTCAGTTTTTTATCAGAGGTTGCGCTTACAACTCGTAGTACTTATGTGTATTGTGGTTGCATTGTCGTGAAAAATACTCCTAAAATTGCATTATGAACATAATTTTTGTATGGGCGGTAGGCGTGTCCGTTGACCGATTTTGCTCATTTTCAATCCCCCGAGCTAACTTTGACGACGGAGGCAGTGTACCAAATTTCATTGAATTATCTTGCTCAGTTTTCCCAAAAAGTGTATTTCAACACACAGCCAGCCAGCCAGCCAGCCAGCCAGCCACCCAGCCAGCCAGCCAGCCAGACAGACGGACATGGCTATATCGACTCAGGAGGTGACGCTGATCAAGAATATATATACTTTTCTATATCTGCCACGCCTCCTTCTCTGCGTTACAAACGGAAGGACAAAGTGAATATACCCTGGGTGTAGGGTATAACTAGTAAGGGTGTAAATTTTGGCCTGGCCAAACATTAAATACCCTACACTGCAGTATTTTAAAAATTTTGCTTCTATGGGAGGTGCCACGCCCTCTTGTCCGAGTACACCCAGTTTTTGTTCAGAGCTTGCATTTATAGTTTTTAGTGTCAGAGTGAAATTTAGTTGGATTATCTCAAAAAACTCTTTCAGTATATCATTTTGAAACTTTTGCTTATATGGAAGGTGCCACGCCCCCTTGTCCGATTTCACCCAATTTTGTTTGAGAGCTTTCATTTATAATTTTTAGTGTCTGAGTCAAATTTGGTTCGATTATTTCAAAAAACGCTTTCAATATAGCGTTTTGAAGCTTTTGCTTATATGGAAGGTACCACGCCCTCTTTTCCGAGTTTGCTCAGTTTTTTTTTCAGAGCTTGCGGTTACAATATGTAGTATTTATGTGTATTTTAGTTGCATTGTCGTGAAAAATACTACTAAAATTGCATTTTGAATATATTTTTTGTATGGGCGGTAGGCGTGTCCGTTGACCGATTTTGCTCAATTTCAATCCCCCGAGCTATCTTTGACAACGAAGGTTGTGCACCAAATTTCATTGAATTATCTTGCTCAGTTTTCCCAAAAAGTGTATTTCAACACACAGCACCCAGCCAGCCAGCCAGCCACCCAGCCACCCAGCCAGCCAGCCAGCCAGCCAGCCAGACAGACGGACATGGCTATATCGACTCAGGAGGTGACGCTGATCAAGAATATATATACTTTTCTATACCTGCCACGCCTCCTTCTCTGCGTTACAAACGGAAGGACAAAGTGAATATACCCTGGGTGTAGGGTATAAAAATTTAATAAATTCCGGTAAATTTCTTTTTTAGAAAAAAAAGATAAGTTTTTCTTAAACCTCAAAAAACTAATAAAAAGTAAGGCCAAGTGCTAACAAAAATATTATATATATTATATATATATTGAAAATGTTTCACGGTTTCCGAAAACAATATTGAATTTATCGTGAGTTAGTTTTGATTAAACTGTTAGTCAAAAAAAATAATTATTTTGGTTACCCCTCAAAGTATTCTGTGTCGAACAGATTATATAAACTTTAATTTAAAATTGACTAATAGAATTATGTTGGTATTATAAATATGCTTCGCAAAATCAAATAACAATTCCAAACAAAATTCCATTGTACCCCTGTGCTAAATGTTTCAACAGGTAACTATTCCAATCAAGAAATAAAGTTATTCCATGGAAAAATCATTCAACTACCAAGAAATTATTTATGTATTTGCAAAATAATCTAAATATTAGGCTGGTTAGCAAAACGAAAAACTCATTTATAACCTAATTCCTATACTCTCTATAAAGATAATCACAAAAATCAAAATTGTAGAGCAATAAAAATATGCGGAAAAGCCTAAAAAATTCTGAGGTAGAAAATTTGCGAAAATCTTTCCACAAAAAAAAAACTCCCAAAACTTCTAGGCCCCACGTTGGGCGCCATTTTATGTCATAAAGCGGTGTAAATTAAGGCGATGGAGCGGTGTGTGCATGCTGGCTCTACCTGGCTGTAACTCGTGGAATTGGGCGTAGTCCTTGCTCCCACCATTTACCCAACACACTTATGAACATAATTTAATTCATGCACAATTTATCCTATAAACCAAACCAAACTATAACTAGTAAGGGTGTAAATTTTGGCCTGGCCAAAAAATAAATACCCTACACTGCAGTATTTTGAAAATTTTGCTTATATGGGAGGTACCACGCCCTCTTGTTCGAGTACACCCAGTTTTTGTTCAGAACTTACATTTATAGTTTTTAGTGTCAGAGTGAAATTTAGTTGGATTATCTCAAAAAACTCTTTCAGTATAGCATTTTGAATCTTTTGCTTATATGGGAGGTGCCACGCCCCCTTGTACGATTTCAACCAATTTTTGCTGAGAGCTTTCATTTATAATTTTTAGTGTCTGAGTCAAAGTTGGTTCGAATATCTCAAAAAACGCTTTCAGTATAGCGTTTTGAAGCTTTTGCTTATATGGGAGGTGCCACGCCCTCTTGTCCGAATTCGCTCAGTTTTTTATCAGAGCTTGCGCTTACAATTCGTAGTATTTATGTGTATTATGGTTGCATTGTCGTGAAAAATACTCTTAAAATTGCATTTTGAATATAATTTTTGTATGGGCGGTAGGCGTGTCCGTTAACCGATTTTGCTCATTTTCAATCCCCCGAGCTAACTTTGACGACGGAGGCAGTGTACCAAATTTCATTGAATTATCTTGCTCAGTTTTCCCAAAAAGTGTATTTCAACACACAGCCAGCCACCCAGCCAGCCAGCCAGCCAGCCAGCCAGCCACCCAGCCAGCCAGCCAGACAGACGGACATGGCTATATCGACTCAGGAGGTGACGCTGATCAAGAATATATATACTTTTCTATACCTGCCACGCCTCCTTCTCTGCGTTACAAACGGAAGGACAAAGTGAATATACCCTGGGTGTAGGGTATAAAAAAAACACCCTCTGCAAAATATCCCAAAACAAGCAAAAGCTTAGATTTCAACTAAAAGACAGACGGACTGCAATATTTACAAAATGTAAACAAAACCAAAGAACTTACTCCAGAATATCAAAAAGTGATAACCAAAAGGAAAAGAGAAGCTTAGATGTTATTATGCTTCTGCTCTCTCCCTACCCAACCTTAAATAAGAGAGACTTAAGTCTCCGCTCCCATCCATATCCAACTAACAGTCACTCAATACTAACTCACAGTACTAAATTTACAAATGCATTTTATTATGTACTAAAAATTCACTCAAAATTCAAATTCATGTTATATACATTGTTTTTGTAATACATAGTTTTCTTTATGAGTTTACAGTAGGCATATATGGGCTAAGTTTTAAATAAATAAAAGCTTTATTTGTATTTTACTCACGTTAGTGTTGGTTTTTTGTAAATATGTCAAAATCCCTCGACGCTAGCGCTAACGTTGGCAGACTTTATGCACTCCATGTGTGTTGGTAATCATTATTTTCTTATTATTCTAAAATTTTATGATTAGTTTTTATTTATTTATTAAGTATATATGCTTATTTTGCAAATTATTATTTAATTTGAAATTCATTTTATAGGTTCTCATTCTTTTAAGTTTCCAAAATTTTAGAATTTAAATTAGAATAAGCTTTTAAAACTATTTATTTTTATGCATTTTCTTTACTTTTAAGTTTCACTCGCGAAATTTTCGTAAATTACGGACGGACATTTATGACGTTCTTATATACATATGTTTCAATTGCTTTTTGTTCCATTTTAGGGGTATTTACTCATATATATAATGATTTACACACACTTGTATGTAATTAAGTGCATACGTGTGTATAGTTCATTATATATAGATTTTTTACATAGATTTTAATGATTTTAGTTATTTTGTTTTAAATATATTAGGATTTTAAGTATTTTTAGAGATTTTAACCTTTTTTTTTAAACTTTAACTTTAACTTTTGTTTTAACTTTATATTATATAAATTTTCTGTATCTTAGCACTTATTAACTATATTAGCATTCTAGAACTAGAACTTTTTAAGCTTTTGGAACTTTTTAATCTATTTTTAAGTAAATTTTAAGTTAGATTTAAGCATATATTAATAAATTTTCGTAATTTTCCCACGAAATAGTATATTTTCGCACTAATTTTAAGTTCTTTCGACTCCGATTTTTCTGCGCAACACGTTTTCGCTTGGTACTCGTCGTATAGCAACTGCTGAAGCAAAGCTCTATTTGCAGTTATGAGGTGTGATGAAAGAATTCGAAACAAGTACAGGGTCTTGATATCTAAAGCTGATCTTCAAAGTTTTTCTATTTTCTTGCATCGAATTAGTTATTCATTTTAGGCTTGTATTGTATAAATTTCTTAGAGATTTTTAGACCTGATACCTGAAAACAGATACCCATAGTGAGGAATCGCAACTTTTGATCTTAATTTCAGTTTAACTTACCATGTGGGTATCAGGTAAAAATATATTTTAAAGTTAACTTATTTTCATAAGAAAATAACTATATCGCAAAAGTGTCTGGGCTTTTAATTCCAATTATTAATTCAATCAACAAAATTTAACACTTTGTATTTAAGATATTTAATGATTAGAAATTTTTAGTAATTTTACTGAGGCACTGTATTCTTGCAAATCCAAAGACAGAAAGAAAGAGGAAGTTGATCGTTGTTTTCTTTCGATATTAAATATTTCGATAGCTTGATAATGAAAGTTCAGTGGTTATGCCAAACTTGGTAAGCAATTGATAAATGTACACCCTGTAGCATAGAGATGTGCACTGAGTACAATAATGTTTTCGAAATCACGGGAATTAAAACAAATTTGGGAAAATATTTTTAGTAGTAAAGCAAAATCTAATATTTAATTAATGACCGTCATTACAGGTGTTCGTGTAATTTGACGTTGAAAATATGTATCCATGTATGAATACATCAGAAATAGTGCGTTTATTAAAGGAAATATATAGTACATCTTGGTTTAAAGAGAAGTGTGGGATGGACACTAATCTATTATTAACATGTGTGCGTTATTGCTTTGAGGACGCTAATTATTTTAAGTTTGACGATAAGATCTATAGGCAGACAAGGGGCTTACCGCAGGGTGCATGCGATTCAGGCTTATTGGCCACAATTCTACTTGACTATTATTTAAGCCTGTATGAATTAGAGTTATTTGTGCAGAATAAAATAGTGCACTGGTGGAAGTATGTAGACGACATTTTGGTCTACATGCCACTGGAAAATGTGGAAAGGTTTCAGAATACGTTTTTTGAACGTACTTGATTAAGATTGACCGTTGAGGAGGAAGAGTTAGGAGAATCGCTGTATAAGATATCATTCTTGGATATTGAAGTGGCAAGACGAGTTGATAAAATATTTACTCGTATGTATAAAAAAGAATGTGTATCACAGCGAATGATGCATTATTTGTCAAACTATCGTCGTTCAACACATAAAAACACCATTGTAGAATTGTTAAAGAAGCGCTTGTTGCGAACAAGTAATATATATTTACTTGAAAATGTTGGTAAGCTCATGTTGCAATGTAGGGATAACGAATATCCCGTGATAATGTTGAGGCAAATTTATGGTGAGAATGAGAATAAATATTCTAAAAGAATATAATGTGTCTTTGAAGTATCATGGGTCCGCATTGGTGGTTCATAAAGTAGAGAAACCAAGGAGAATGTCAATGCATTCCAGTACAACATACTATGTATGCGAAGAGTTTAGCAGTTTCTTTGTTAAAGTATTTGCCAAGTATAAACTAGGCTATCCAACTTTTACCAAATATAACACATTATATAAATTATTAAATATGACCTTAAAAAATGTGAAGGGGTCAGAGTCAAAAATTACCGAACAGGTATATGTAGCTGTGTGTGCTACTTGTAAAACCCACTTTATTATAGTGCGGACAACGACAAAAGAGGTCATATTAAGTACCGCCCTGAATAGTCCAGGAACGGCTCTGAATGAGCATTCTGTGCGATTAAAGCACAATGATTACAGTTTTGGGTTCTATATGTCTTCGCAGCACATGTCTGCAAGTGTAAAACAATATGTGTATAAAGTGTTGTACGACGCGTTGGGGGTGGATGTAATAGAGGTCGAAAAAAGGACCATATTACCACGCTACATTAAATATGTGGCCCAACAAAGTATAAAAACTATGGTTAAGGTCATGGTAACGAAACGATAAAGGCAATTAATATGAGGAGGAGGTAACGGTATTTAGACAACTAAAGAAGAGAGAGGAAAATGATGGAAAGGTGAACAAAAAATAAAAGGAAAAAAATGGGAAAGAAGTGGAACAAATAAGGCAAAGAGCAGAAAAAATGATGAAGAAGTGAAAAAATAATAAAATGATGAGAAAGTGAAAAACTAATAATAAAATAAGAGGGGGATGGAACGAATGAAACAGAGAGGAGAAACAATGATGAAAAAATGGAATAAGAAAGGAAACAAACAAGGTAGAGGGAAGAAAAAAGATGGAAAAATGGAGTAAGAAAGAAATAAAACAAAAAACAATGAAAATAAGAACGAAAAAGCAAAAAAGAAAAAACAAAAAAGAAAAAAGAAAGAAAAGGAAAACGAAAAAGGAATGGAAGAAAATAAAACAGAGAGAAGAAAAATAATAAAAGAAATAAGAAAGGAATGGAACAAAATAAGTCAGAGAGGAGAAAAAAATTAAGAAAAATGGAATAAGAAAGGAAACAAGCAAGACGGAAAAAACAAAAAGCAAAAAACGACAAAAAAAGGTACAATAAAAACAAACATAACTAGTAAGGGTGTAAATTTTGGCCTGGCCAAAAAATAAATACCCTACACTGCAGTATTTTGAAAAGTTTGCTTATATGGGAGGTGCCACGCCCTCTTCTCCGAGTACACCCAGTTTTTGTTCAGAGCTTGCATTTATAGTTTTTAGTGTCAGAGTGAAATTTAGTTGGATTATCTCAAAAAACTCTTTCAGTATAGCATTTTGAATCTTTTGCTTATATGGGAGGTGCCACGCCCCCTTGTCTGATTTCACCCAATTTTTGCTGAGAGCTTTCATTTATAATTCTTAGTGTCTGAGTCAAATTTGGTTCGAATATCTCAAAAAACGCTTTCCGTATAGCGTTTTGAAGCTTTTGCTTATATGGGAGGTGCCACGCGCTCTTGTCCGAATTCGCTCAAAATTTTATCAGAGCTTGCGCTTACAATTCGTAGTACTTATATGTATTGTGGTTGCATTGTCGTGAAAAATACTCCTAAAATTGCATTTTGAATATAATTTTTGTATGGGCGGTAGGCGTGTCCGTTGACCGATTTTGCTCATTTTCAATCCCCCGAGCTAACTTTAACGACGGAGGCAGCGTACCAAATTTCATCGAATTATCTTGCTCAGTTTTCCCAAAAAGTGTATTTCAACACACAGCCAGCCAGCCAGCCAGCCAGACAGACGGACATGGCTATATCGACTCAGGAGGTGACGCTGATTAAGAATATATATACTTTTCTATACCTGCCACGCCTCCTTCTCTGCGTTACAAACGGAAGGACAAAGTGAATATACCCTGGGTGTAGGGTATAACTAGTAAGGGTGTAAATTTTGGCCTGGCCAAAAAATAAATACCCTACACTGCAGTATTTTGAAAAGTTTGCTTATATGGGAGGTGCCACGCCCTCTTGTCCGAGTACACCCAGTTTTTGTTCAGAGCTTGCACTTATAGTTTTTAGTGTCAGAGTGAAATTTAATTGGATTATCTCAAAAAAACTCTTTCAGTATAGCATTTTGAATCTTTTGCTTATATGAGAGGTGCCACGCCCCTTTGTCTGATTTCACCCAGTTTTTGCTGAGAGCTTTCATTTATAATTCTTAGTGTCTGAGTCAAATTTGGTTCGAATATCTCAAAAAACGCTTTCAGTATAGCGTTTTGAAGCTTCTGCTTATATGGAAGGTACCACGCCCTCTTGTCCGAATTCGCTCAAATTTTTATCAAAGCTTGCGCTTACAATTCGTAGTACTTATATGTATTGTGGTTGCATTGTCGTGAAAAATACTCCTAAAATTGCATTTTGAATATAATTTTTGTATGGGCGGTAGGCGTGTCCGTTGACCGATTTTGCTCATTTTCAATCCCCCGAGCTAACTTTGATGACGAAGGCAATGTACCAAATTTCATTGAATTATCTTGCTCAGTTTTCCCAAAAAGTATATTTCAACACACAGCCAGCCAGCCACCCAGCCAGCCAGCCAGCCAGCCACCCAGCCAGCCAGCCAGCCAGACAGACGGACATGGCTATATCGACTCAGGAGGTGATGCTGATCAAGAATATATATACTTTTCTATACCTGCCACGCCTCATTCTCTGCGTTACAAACGGAAGGACAAAGTGAATATACCCTGGGTGTAGGGTATAAAAAGAAGCCAAACAATTTTCTAACCCCGAGCAAAAATTAAACTGAAGAAAAACAAATGAAAAGGGATAAAATAAACTAGAAGGAGTGAGAATGTGAGAAAGAAGAAAGTGAGAAATGGATGAGGACAGCGAAAAAAGAAGAAAGAGAAAAAAAGAAGAAACAGAAAAATAAGAAAAAGAAGAAAAAGAAAACTAGTAAGGGTGTAAAATTTGGCCTGGCCAAACATTAAATACCCTACACTGCAGTATTTTTCAAATTTTGCTCATATGGGAGTTGCTACGCCCTCTTGTCCGAGGTCACCCAGTTTTTGTTCAGCGCTTGCATTTATAGTTTTTAGTGTCTGAGTGACAAACTTTTTCAGTAAAGCGTTTTGAAGCTTTTGCTTATATAGGAGGTGCCACGCCCTCTTGACCGAGTTCGTCTAGTTTTAGCTTAGAGCGTGCAATTATAGTATTTAGTATTTGAGTGAAGCTTGGTTCGATTATCTCAAGAAACTGTTTCAGTATAGCATTTTGAAACTTTTGCTTATGTGGGAGGTACCACGCCCCCTTGTCCGATTTCACCCAATTTTTGTTGAGAGCTTTCATTTATGATTCTTAGTGTCTGAGTCAAATTTGATTCGAATATTTCAAAAAACGCTTTCAGTATAGCGTTTTTAAGCATTTGCTTATATGGGAGGTGCCACGCCCTCTTGTCCGAATTCGCTTAGTTTTTCTTCAGAGCTTGCGCTTACAATTTTTAATATTAATGCGTATTTTGGTTGCATTGTCGTGAAAAAAACTCCTAAAATTGCATTTTGAATATATTTTTTGTATGGGTGGTAGGCGTGTCCGTTGACCGATTTCGCTCATTTTCAATCCCCCGAGCTAACTTTGGTGACGAAGGCAGTGTACCAAGTTTCATTGAATTATCTTGCTCAGTTTTCCCAAAAAGTGTATTTCAACACACAGCCAGCCAGCCAGCCAGCCACCCAGCCAGCCAGCCAGCCAGTCAGACGGACATGGCTATATCGACTCAAGAAGTGACGCTGATCAAGAATATATATACTTTTCTATATCTGCCACGCCTCCTTCTCTGCGTTACAAACGGAAGGACAAAGTGAATATACCCTGGGTGTAGGGTATAAAAAGAGAGAAGAAGTAAGGAAGAAAAAGAAAAAGAAAGATGAAGAAAACAGAAGAAGCAAGAAAAAAGAAAAAGAAGGAATACAAAGAAGTAAAAGAAAGAGGTATGGGAAATAAAAGAAAAAGGTATGGGAAATAAAAGAAAAAGGAAAAAACAAAGGAAAGGAGGAGTGAAAAGAAGGCAAAGGAGGAAGAAGAAGAAAAAGGAAAAAAGAAAGAAGAACTAGTAAGGGTGTAAATTTTGGCCTGGCCAAACATTAAATACCCTACACTGCAGTATTTTGAAAATTTTGCTTCTATGGGAGGTGCCACGCCCTCTTGTCCGAGTACACCCAGTTTTTGTTCAGAGCTTGCATTTATAGTTTTTAGTGTCAGAGTGAAATTTAGTTGGATTATCTCAAAAAACTCTTTCAGTATATCATTTTGAAACTTTTGCTTATATGGAAGGTGCCACGCCCCCTTGTCCGATTTCACCCAATTTTGTTTGAGAGCTTTCATTTATAATTTTTAGTGTCTGAGTCAAATTTGGTTCGATTATTTCAAAAAACGCTTTCAATATAGCGTTTTGAAGCTTTTGCTTATATGGAAGGTACCACGCCCTCTTTTCCGAGTTTGCTCAGTTTTTTTTTTCAGAGCTTGCGGTTACAATATGTAGTATTTATGTGTATTTTAGTTGCATTGTCGTGAAAAATACTACTAAAATTGCATTTTGAATATATTTTTTGTATGGGCGGTAGGCGTGTCCGTTGACCGATTTTGCTCAATTTCAATCCCCCGAACTATCTTTGACAACGAAGGTTGTGCACCAAATTTCATTGAATTATCTTGCTCAGTTTTCCCAAAAAGTGTATTTCAACACACAGCACCCAGCCAGCCAGCCAGCCACCCAGCCAGCCAGCCAGCCAGCCAGCCAGACAGACGGACATGGCTATATCGACTCAGGAGGTGACGCTGATCAAGAATATATATACTTTTCTATACCTGCCACGCCTCCTTCTCTGCGTTACAAACGGAAGGACAAAGTGAATATACCCTGGGTGTAGGGTATAAAAAGGAAAAAAGAAAGAAAAAGTAGAAGAAAAACAAGGAGAGCAACAAGAGAAAGATGGTAAACGGGAAAGACGAAGAAAAGCGAAGAGGACAGAGAGAAGAAGGGGGCGTAAAGAGGGAAAGGAGAGAGAAAAAAAGAGAGAAGAAAGGAAGAGGGGGGAGCAAAAGAAAAGAAAAGGGAAAAAAGAAAGAAGAAGGAGAGGAAGGAGAAAAGAAGAAAAAATAAGAAGAAGGGAGAAAGAAAGAAGAAGTGAAAGAAATAATTAAGGGATGGAACGAATAAGGCATAGAGAAGAAGAAGTGATAAAAAATGGAACAAAAAAGAAAAAATAAGAAAGAAAGAGAGAAGAAAGGAAGAAAGGAGAAGAAAGACAAAAGAAGAAAAACTAAAAGAAAGAAAAAGACGACAGAGGAGGGAAGGAGAACAGGAAGAAGAACAAATAGAATAAAGAGGAAGTAAAAGAGTGGAATGAATAAGACAGAGAGATGAAAATGGTGAGAGGTGAAAGGAATAAGAAAGGAATGGAACGAATACGACAAAGAGAAGAAGAAAAAATATTATGAAAAATAGGAAAAGAACAAAAAGAAGAAGAAGGAAGAAAGGAGAAGGAAAAGCAAAACGAAATGAATCGAATAAGACAAAGAAAAAAGAAATGATGAAAGGTGAAAGAAACAAGAAAGGTATGAAATGAAATATGACAGTAAAAAGAAAAACTATTAAAAAGTGGACATAAGAAGGGAAAGAACAAATAGGATGGAAGACCGACAAAGACGATACAATGAAAACAAAAGGACGCAGAAAAAAATGAATGAAAGACCAACAAAAACACCGAAAAATGAAGAAACCAAATGATTGAAAAAAACATAAACAAAAACGAAAAAACAAATGTAAAAAAGAATGACGAGACAAGACAGAATGAAAGGTGAAAAAGAAGAAAGAAAAAAGGGGGAAGAAAAAGAAAGAAAAAGTGGACATAAAAAGGGAACAGAACAAATAGGACGAAAAAGCGACAAAAAGGTTACAATGAGAACAAAAAGAAGCTGAAAAAATGAATGGAAACCAATAAAAAACAACGAAAAAACAAAGAGAACAAATGAATGAGAAAGGTCAAAGAACATAAACAAAAAACGAAGAAAAAACGAAGAAAACAAATGGTAAAAAGATGAAGAGACAAGAAGGAGTGAAAGGTGAAAAAGAAGAAAGAAAAGGGGGAGAAGAAAAAGAAAGAAAAAGTGAAAAAAGATGGGAGCTGGGAGTAAAAAGATGAATAACAGTGATGAAAAAGATAAAACAGAAGAAGAAGATGAAGAAGGAAAAGGAAAAAGAAGAGAACGAGAGAAGAAAGAGAAAAACAAAAAGAAAAAAGGAACAAGACTAAAAGAGATAAAAAGAAACTAGTAAGGGTGTAAATTTTGGCCTGGCCAAAAAATAAATACCCTACACTGCAGTATTTTGAAAAGTTTGCTTATATGGGAGGTGCCACGCCCTCTTGTCCGAGTACACCCAGTTTTTGTTCAGAGCTTGCACTTATAGTTTTTAGTGTCAGAGTGAAATTTAATTGGATTATCTCAAAAAAACTCTTTCAGTATAGCATTTTGAATCTTTTGCTTATATGAGAGGTGCCACGCCCCTTTGTCTGATTTCACCCAGTTTTTGCTGAGAGCTTTCATTTATAATTCTTAGTGTCTGAGTCAAATTTGGTTCGAATATCTCAAAAAACGCTTTCAGTATAGCGTTTTGAAGCTTCTGCTTATATGGAAGGTACCACGCCCTCTTGTCCGAATTCGCTCAAATTTTTATCAAAGCTTGCGCTTACAATTCGTAGTACTTATATGTATTGTGGTTGCATTGTCGTGAAAAATACTCCTAAAATTGCATTTTGAATATAATTTTTGTATGGGCGGTAGGCGTGTCCGTTGACCGATTTTGCTCATTTTCAATCCCCCGAGCTAACTTTGATGACGGAGGCAGTGTACCAAATTTCATTGAATTATCTTGCTCAGTTTTCCCAAAAAGTGTATTTCAACACACAGCCAGCCAGCCACCCAGCCAGCCAGCCAGCCAGCCACCCAGCCAGCCAGCCAGCCAGACAGACGGACATGGCTATATCGACTCAGGAGGTGATGCTGATCAAGAATATATATACTTTTCTATACCTGCCACGCCTCATTCTCTGCGTTACAAACGGAAGGACAAAGTGAATATACCCTGGGTGTAGGGTATAAAAAGGGGAAAAGAAGACGAAGAAAGTGTAGAAAATAGGAAAGAAAACAGGAAGGAAAGAAGGAATAAAAGGAAGTAAAAGAAAGAAGTATGGGAAAATAGAAGAAAAAGGAAAAAGTAAAGGAGAAGAGAATTGGAAAGAGGGCAAGGGAGGAAGAAGAAGAAAAAGAAAAGGAAAAATAAAGAAAGAAGAAGAAGAAAACAAAGAGAATAACAAGAGAAAGATAGTAAACGGGAAAGACAAAGAAATGAGAAGAGGACAGAGAGAAGAAGGGGGGGTAAAAAGGGAAGGGAGAAAGAAGAAAGAGGAAGTACAAGAGTGAAACAAATAAGATAGAGAGATGAAAATGGTGAGAGGTGAAAGGAATAAGAAAGGAATGGAACAAATAAAGAGAAGAGAAATGATGAAAAGCGAAAGAAACAAGAAAGGAATGGAACGAATAAAGAGAAGAGAAATGATGAAAGGCGAAAGAAACAAGAAAGGAATGGAACGAATATGACAGTAAGAAGAAAAACTTTGAAAAGGTGGCGAAAATAAGGGAATAAAACAAATGGGACAAAGAAACGACCAAAAGGTTACAATAAGGTTACGATGAAAAACAAAAAGAAGCCGAAAAAATTAATGAAAACCAGCAAAGAACAACGAAAAACGAAGAAAAACAAATGAATGAAAAACAAACAAAAAACAAAAAAACAAACCAAACAAAAAACACAAACAAAAAACGATGAAAAACAAATGAAAAAAAGATGAAAGGACAAAAAAAGGGTGAAAGGTGAAAAAGAAGGAGGAAAAGGGGATGTGAGATTGTTACCTAGCGAGCTAAACTAGTATGAGAATCCTATAAACAAAAACCCTAAAAAGCCCTATGTAAACCTAAACATGTGCAAATTTAAGAATGTTAATAAAAAGAAAAAAGAAAAAGGACGAGAAAAACTAGTCCCTTATCTAAAGTTGTGACGCGTTGCTTTCTTGTTCAGAGGCGCAATAACTTTTCTACCGATAAAGAAAGCTTAAGAATATAAAGACCGATAAGCAAAGCTTAGTAAAGAAAACCTAACAAAAACCTAAAACTAGACGGGATATATACGTGTTGGACTACGGAACTTTCATGTTTGAGGGCCGGATAACTTGTAAGCCCACAAAAATGAAGGTGTTAAGTTGAGATAAAACCGGATGAACGTTATTCATGAGAGGGTACGCCAGAAATCACATATTTTTGAGAGGGTAAGCCTAAGAAATTTGGTGAATCATTAAATTGAGATGAATATATATATACCGGCATGGAATCATTAATGAGGAAACCATGTATTGGAAAGGATGAAAACACCAAATGACAAGGACCCACAAAAAACATGCTTAAATGGGAATCCCCAAAGAACAAGATCATGTAACCTAGAATAAAGAAGAAAGAAAAAATGAAAAAGGGAAAGACGCGTCGCGTTTTTGGTAGGCAAACAACCCGAACCAACAGGAGACACCTCAGTAGTAGACTCAAGAAGAGACTATACCTAAAAGCCCCGCGAGTCAAGGATGCTTGGTACCAAAAAACTGATGTGAAAAAGCCCTAAGTTTGTGTATATGCTAATATATACACAATCTAGTAGCATAAATATGCTGCAAAGCTACCTAACCACAACAGGCAAGAATAACGTAAGTAAATAAGCTGCACAGTAGAGTATAACATAAGGAGATCCAACTTAAGCATTATAACATATGATATATATATGTATGTCGTAAAAATGTATGTCAAGATAAAAACGCAATAAAAACGCTGTAAATCAATGTATTTTGTATATGATAAAAAGTCAAAGTGGTCAAAAAATAAGTAAAAGTGTAATACACACAGGGTAATAATAGGATGAAAGTTAAGTTAATATGTTAATTAAGAATTTAAAAACAATAACCAATAAGGATTGTAAATTTAACATTCTTGAAAACCAAAAATTTTTTCAAAAAATTTTTTAAAAAGAAATTTCAAAAATTGTAGTAGGAGAAGAGAATTGGAAAGAGGGCAAGGGAGGAAGAAGAAGAAAAAGAAAAGGAAAAATAAAGAAAGAAGAAGAAGAAAACAAAGAGAATAACAAGAGAAAGATAGTAAACGGGAAAGACAAAGAAATGAGAAGAGGACAGAGAGAAGAAGGGGGGGTAAAAAGGGAAGGGAGAAAGAAGAAAGAGGAAGTACAAGAGTGAAACAAATAAGATAGAGAGATGAAAATGGTGAGAGGTGAAAGGAATAAGAAAGGAATGGAACAAATAAAGAGAAGAGAAATGATGAAAAGCGAAAGAAACAAGAAAGGAATGGAACGAATAAAGAGAAGAGAAATGATGAAAGGCGAAAGAAACAAGAAAGGAATGGAACGAATATGACAGTAAGAAGAAAAACTTTGAAAAGGTGGCGAAAATAAGGGAATAAAACAAATGGGACAAAGAAACGACCAAAAGGTTACAATAAGGTTACGATGAAAAACAAAAAGAAGCCGAAAAAATTAATGAAAACCAGCAAAGAACAACGAAAAACGAAGAAAAACAAATGAATGAAAAACAAACAAAAAACAAAAAAACAAACCAAACAAAAAACACAAACAAAAAACGATGAAAAACAAATGAAAAAAAGATGAAAGGACAAAAAAAGGGTGAAAGGTGAAAAAGAAGGAGGAAAAGGGGATGTGAGATTGTTACCTAGCGAGCTAAACTAGTATGAGAATCCTATAAACAAAAACCCTAAAAAGCCCTATGTAAACCTAAACATGTGCAAATTTAAGAATGTTAATAAAAAGAAAAAAGAAAAAGGACGAGAAAAACTAGTCCCTTATCTAAAGTTGTGACGCGTTGCTTTCTTGTTCAGAGGCGCAATAACTTTTCTACCGATAAAGAAAGCTTAAGAATATAAAGACCGATAAGCAAAGCTTAGTAAAGAAAACCTAACAAAAACCTAAAACTAGACGGGATATATACGTGTTGGACTACGGAACTTTCATGTTTGAGGGCCGGATAACTTGTAAGCCCACAAAAATGAAGGTGTTAAGTTGAGATAAAACCGGATGAACGTTATTCATGAGAGGGTACGCCAGAAATCACATATTTTTGAGAGGGTAAGCCTAAGAAATTTGGTGAATCATTAAATTGAGATGAATATATATATACCGGCATGGAATCATTAATGAGGAAACCATGTATTGGAAAGGATGAAAACACCAAATGACAAGGACCCACAAAAAACATGCTTAAATGGGAATCCCCAAAGAACAAGATCATGTAACCTAGAATAAAGAAGAAAGAAAAAATGAAAAAGGGAAAGACGCGTCGCGTTTTTGGTAGGCAAACAACCCGAACCAACAGGAGACACCTCAGTAGTAGACTCAAGAAGAGACTATACCTAAAAGCCCCGCGAGTCAAGGATGCTTGGTACCAAAAAACTGATGTGAAAAAGCCCTAAGTTTGTGTATATGCTAATATATACACAATCTAGTAGCATAAATATGCTGCAAAGCTACCTAACCACAACAGGCAAGAATAACGTAAGTAAATAAGCTGCACAGTAGAGTATAACATAAGGAGATCCAACTTAAGCATTATAACATATGATATATATATGTATGTCGTAAAAATGTATGTCAAGATAAAAACGCAATAAAAACGCTGTAAATCAATGTATTTTGTATATGATAAAAAGTCAAAGTGGTCAAAAAATAAGTAAAAGTGTAATACACACAGGGTAATAATAGGATGAAAGTTAAGTTAATATGTTAATTAAGAATTTAAAAACAATAACCAATAAGGATTGTAAATTTAACATTCTTGAAAACCAAAAATTTTTTCAAAAAATTTTTTAAAAAGAAATTTCAAAAATTGTAGTAGGCTAGAAAAAGAAGAAAATTTTTTGAAGTTTTGTAGGTGTAAAACTTAACATTGGATTTTCAAGGCTAATAAAATATTTGAATTTTGAAAATTTAAAACGGCAAACAAGTAGAAAAAGTGAAAAAGTGAATTTAATTTGAATTCGTACATTGAGTGAAGCACATGCGTCATTGCGTATTTATATGAGTTTATTGTCGTACGTTAAAAATTATTTTAGAGAGTGAAATGTCCGGTCCAATAGGTAAAGAAATGGTTGTTAGGGATGAGGGTGTCGATGAATGTGTGGGTGTTGGTGTTGAAGAAGTGGTGCCACTAGAGGCAAGTTTACAGGGAAGGGGGGAGAGACTATCGGATGTAGCACATCAAAAAGAAAGGCCTTTGCTGATGTCAGCGGTAACTTTACCAAAAGCGGTACCAGGTGGGTTTAAAAATCTAACAGACATACCCGTAGATAGGGAAGTGGCGACCTTATTGAGTTTTGGTCCAAAATTTGTGCCTCCTAGCGTTCCAAATTTTGTAAATGTATTGGATGTAATGTCCTATTTAATAGAACGTTACAATAAGGTGCATAACGGCATAAAAGACTTTAGTCTGGTATATGCCGAAATAATGAGTCAACATTACCAAGATTTAAGTGAGGTCATAGACAGGAATAAGCATAATAGCTTAAAGGAGCAGATGTTTATGGAAATGCTGAAAACAACCCGGAAGTTCCTATCCACTTATAAACATTTATGTATTGTCCAATCGGACAAGAGTAAATGTACCGTGCTAATGACACGGGCCGATTATGAGGCAAAGATGTATGTATGGATAGATAAATGTGTTAAGGTTGGGGCCTATGAGCTGTATTTAGGTTTACTAGAAAAGGATATGAAACCTATGAAAGCAAAATTTAAGGCTATACAGAATAGATTGATGAAAGTTTATAAAACAGCGGACAACGGGGGTAAACCTTTTTCCCATAATTGCTTTATGGCTTTAAAAAGTTTAAAAGTTGAAGAAGCAAGTATGTCTATTCTATATGGTGTGGTAAAAGATCACAAACCTGAAGCGCCCTGTCGACCCATATGTTGTACAATTGGGTGGGTAACCTATCCATTACAACAATTAAATAATGAAGTGTTACTCAAAGTGTTGAGTAAAAATTTGTCACGTCGTAACGTACATAATGTTAATGATGTGGTATTAGATTTATATAAAATACCGATATGTGCCGGATGGGTGTTCGTGAAATTTGACGTTGAAAATATGTATCCAAGTATGAATACATCAGAAATAATGCGTTTATTAAAGGAAATATATAGTACATCTTGGTTTAAAGAGAAGTGTGGGATGGACACTAATCTATTATTAACATGTGTGCGTTATTGTTTTGAGGACGCTAATTATTTTAAGTTTGACGATAAGATCTATAGGCAGACAAGGGGCTTACCGCAGGGTGCATGCGATTCTGGCTTATTGGCCACAATTCTACTTGACTATTATTTAAGCCTGTGTGAATTAGAGTTATTTGTGCAGAATAAAATAGTGCACTGGTGGAAGTATGTAGACGATATTTTGGTCTACATGCCACTGGAAAATGTGGAAAGGTTTCAGAATAGGTTTTTTGAACGTACTGGATTAAGATTGACCGTTGAGGAGGAAGAGTTAGGAGAATCGCTGTGTAAGATATCATTCTTGGATATTGAAGTGACAAGACGAGTTGATAAAATATTTACTCGTATGTATAAAAAAGAATGTGTATCAAAGCGAATGATGCATTATTTGTCAAACTATCGTCGTTCAACACATAAAAACACCATTGTAGAATTTTTAAAGAAGCGCTTGTTGCGAACAAGTAATATATATTTACTTGAAGATGTTGGTAAGCTCATGTTGCAATGTAGGGATAACGAATACCCCGTGATAATGTTCAGGCAAATTTTTCACGAAACGATAGAGAAAAATTTGGAAGAACTAGAACAAATTCTAGAAAAGAATGATTATTCAAGGGTTGTGGAGAAAAATGCTTATATGGTGAGAATGAGAATAAATATTCTAAAAGAATATAATGTGTCTTTGAAGTATCATGGGTCCACATTGGTGGTTCATAAAGTAGAGAAACCAAGGAGAATGTCAATGCATTCCAGTACAACATACTATGTATGCGAAGAGTTTAGCAGTTTCTTGGTTAAAGTATTTGCCAAGTATAAACTAGGCTATCCAACTTTTACCAAATATAACACATTGTATAAATTATTAAATATGACCTTAAAAAATGTGAAGGGGTCAGAGTCAAAAATTACCGAACACGTATATGTAGCTGTGTGTGCTACTTGTAATACCCACTTTATTATAGTGCGGACAACGACAAAAGAGGTCATATTAAGTACCGCCCTGAATAGTCCAGGAACGGCTCTGAATGAGCATTCTGTGCGATTAAAGCACAATGATTACAGTTTTGGGTTCTATATGTCTTCGCAGCACATGTCTGCAAGTGTAAAACAATATGTGTATAAAGTGTTGTACGACGCGTTGGGGGTGGATGTAATAGAGGTCGAAAAAAGGACCATATTACCACGCTACATTAAATATGTGGGCCAACAAAGTATAAAAACTATGGTTAAGGCCATGGTAAGGAAACGATAAAGGCAATTAATATGAGGAGGAGGTAACGGTATTTAGACAACTAAAGGAGAGAGGAAAATGATGGAAAAGTGAACAAAAAATAAAAGGAGAAAATGGGAAAGAAGTGGAACAAATAAGGCAAAGAGCAGAAAAAATGATGAAGAAATGAAAAAATAATAATAATGATGAGAAAGTGAAAAAAATAATAATAAAATAAGAGAGGGATGGAACGAATGAAACAGAGAGGAGAAACAATGATGAAAAAATGGAATAAGAAAGGAAACAAACAAGGTAGAGGGAAGAAAAAAGATGGAAAAGAGGAGTAAGAAAGAAATAAAACAAACAACAATGAAAATAAGAACGAAAAAGCAAAAAAGAAAGAAAAGGAAAACGAAAAAGGAATGGAAGAAAATGAAACAGAGAGAAGAAAAATAATGAAAGAAATAAGAAAGGAATGGAACAAATAAGTCAGAGAAGAGAAAAAATTAAGAACTAGTAAGGGTGTAAATTTTGGCCTGGCCAAAAAATAAATACCCTACACTGCAGTATTTTGAAAATTTTGCTTATATGAGAGGTGCCACGCCCTCTTGTCCGAGTACACCCAGTTTTTGTTCAGAGCTTGCATTTATAGTTTTTAGTGTCAGAGTGAAATTTAGTTGGATTATCTCAAAAAACTTTTTCAGTATAGCATTTTGAAACTTTTGCTTATATGGGAGGTGCCACGCCCCCTTGTACGATTTCAACCAATTTTTGCTGAGAGCTTTCATGTATAATTTTTAGTGTCTGAGTCGAAGTTGGTTCGAATATCTCAAAAAACGCTTTCAGTATAGCGTTTTGAAGCTTTTGCTTGTATGGGAGGTGCCACGCCCTCTTGTCCGAATTCGCTCAGTTTTTTATCAGAGCTTTCGCTTACAATTTGTAGTACTTATGTGTATCGTGGTTGCATTGTCGTGAAAAATACTCCTAAAATTGCATTTTGAATATAATTTTTGTATGGGCGGTAGGCGTGTCTGTTGACCGATTTTGCTCATTTTCAATCCCCTGAGCTAACTTTGACGACGGAGGCAGTGTACCAAATTTCATTGAATTATCTTGCTCAGTTTTCCCAAAAAGTGTATTTCAACACACAGCCAGCCAGCCACCCAGCCAGCCAGCCAGCCAGCCACCCAGCCAGCCAGCCAGCCAGACAGACGGACATGGCTATATCGACTCAGGAAGTGACGCTGATCAAGAATATATATACTTTTCTATATCTGCCACGCCTCCTTCTCTGCGTTACAAACGGAAGGACAAAGTGAATATACCCTGGGTGTAGGGTATAAAAATGGAATAAGAAAGGAAACAAGCAGGACGGAAAAAACAAAAAGCAAAAACGACAAAAAAAGTACAATAAAAACAAACATAAAAAGAAGCCGAACAATTTTGTGACCCCGAGAAAAAACTAAACTGAAGAGAAACAAATGAAAAGGGATAAAATAAACGAGAAGGAGTGAAAATGTGAGAAAGAAGAAAGTGAGAAATGGATGAGGACAGCGAAAAAAGAAGAAATAGAAAAAAGAAGAAAAAGAAGTGAAAATGTGAGAAAGAAGAAAGTGAGAAATGGATGAGGACAGCGAAAAAAGAAGAAAGAGAAAAAAGAAGAAAAAGAAAAAGAAAAAAGAAGAAAGAAGAAGTAAGGAAGAAAAAGAAAAAGAAAGATGAAGAAAACAGAAGAAGCAAGAAAAAAGAAAAAGAAGGAATACAAAGAAGTAAAAGAAAGAGGTATGGGAAATAAAAGAAAAAGTTATGGGAAAATAAAAGAAAAAGGAAAAAACAAAGGAAAGGAGGAGTGAAAGAAAGGCAAAGGAGGAAGAAGAAGAAAAAGGCAAAAAGAAAGAAGAAAAAGGAAAAAAGAAAGAAAAAGTAGAAGAAAAACAAGGAGAGCAACAAGAGAAAGATGGTAAACGGGAAAAGACGAAGAAAAGCGAAGAGGACAGAGAGATGAAGGGGGCGTAAAGAGGGAAAGGAGAGAGAAAAAAAGGGAGAAGAAAGGAGGAGGGGGAGCAAAAGAAAAGAAAAGGGAAAATAAAGAAAAAAGAAAGAAGAAGGAGAGGAAGGAGAAAAGAAGAAAAAAGAAGAAGAAGGGAGAAAGAAAGAAGAAGTGAAAGAAATAAGGAAGGGATGGAACGAATAAGGCATAGAGAAGAAGAAGTGATGAAAAATAGAACAAAAAAGAAAAAATAAGAAAGAAAGAGAGAAAAAAGGAAGAAAGGAGAAGAAAGACAGAGGAAGGAAGGAGAACAGGAAGAAGAACAAATAGAAGAAAGAGGAAATAAAAGAGTGGAATGAATAAGACAGAGAGATGAAATTGGTGAGAGGTGAAAGGAATAAGAAAGGAATGAAACGAATACGACAAAGAGAAGAAGAAAAATTATTATGAAAATAGGAAAAGAACAAAAAGAAGAAGAAGGAAGAATCGAATAAGACAAATAAAAGAGAAATGATGAAAGGTGAAAGAAACAAGAAAGGAATGAAACGAAATATGACAGTAACAAGAAAAACCATGAACAAGTGGACATAAGAAGGGAAAGAACAAATAGGATGAACAACCGACAATGAATACAAAAGGACGCTGAAAAAATGAATGAAAAACCAACAAAAAACAACGAAAAATGAAGAAAACAAATGATTGAAAAAAACATAAACAAAAACGAAGAATACAAATGATTGAAAAAAACATAAACAAAAACGAAAAAAACAAATGTAAAAAAGAATGACGAGACAAGATAGAGTGAAAGGTGAAAAAGAAGAAAGAAAAAAAGGGGGGAAGAAAAAGAAAGAAAAAGTGGACATAAGAAGGGAACAGAACAAATAGGACGAAAAAGCGACAAAAAGAGTACAATGAAAACAAAAAGAAGCTGAAAAAATTAATGAAAACCAACCAAAAACAACGAAAAAACGAAGAGAACAAATGAATGAGAAAGGTCAAAAAACATAAACAAAAAACGAAGAAAAAACGAAGAAAACAAATGATAACTAGTAAGGGTGTAAATTTTGGCCTGGCCAAAAAATAAATACCCTACACTGCAGTATTTTGAAAAGTTTGCTTATATGGGAGGTGCCACGCCCTCTTTCCGAGTACACCCAGTTTTTGTTCAGAGCTTGCATTTATAGTTTTTAGTGTCAGAGTGAAATTTAGTTGGATTATCTCAAAAAACTTTAGTCAAAATACGGTGTGTTACCTCAAAATTGTTAAAATTAGCAGTGGCGTTTGCGGGATTTGGGCTACAATATTTTTTAACTATCGCTCTTACTTTTGGGCATACTTGGTCAGATACCAGAGAGATGGTAGTTTGATCTGCTACCAAGCGCCCCTATGACTGCAGTGTGGTTAATGGATCTATTAAACATCTCTTTCTTAAATCAACTAACAACCCGTATGCTTTCAAAAAATCGGCACCTATGATAGGCCGATCCACATCGGCGAGGATAAATGGAAAATTGAATAAACGCCTTAACCATAAGTCGAGTTTAATATTACTTTTTCCATAAGTGCGTAAGGGTGTTGCGTTAGCAGCGAAAAGGGAAAAACTGTTGTCAGCTAGCTATAATTTGTCGTTTTTTGGAGCGGGCAGGACAGATACGTCGGCTCCTATATCCACAAGATAACGTCTGTTGCTAGTTTTATCGTAAATAAAGAGGCGACTACTTATTGTGTGGTTGGGGCCTATGGTCGCCACGTTAGCCCCACCTTCTAGTTTTCCGTGTGCTTATTATTGCTTTTGTATGCACAAGGGGTTGTGCAACGTGTCGCTTTTGCACCAAATCGTTTATGGTACCAGCAAACTGCAGCAGCTAATGATTGTTCTCATTTATTTGATTTTGCTGAACGACCTCGTGTTCGGCTGCAGCTTTTGGATCTGGACCTCCAATCTGTTGCCTTCAGCTCACTTAGCTAAGCTGATAATTTGTTGATTTGCGCTTCTAAAGTAGCTAAAACTGGGACATGAGTAAGACTAGAACTTTTGCTAGCACCTGTCGAAGTTGAATTTGTTTTAGCTAGACTACCTACTTGGAAGTTGCTTGAAGCTTCCACAATTTTATCAGCTGTGAGAGCCAAAGGCTCTAATTCTTCCGTTCTGCCTACCAAAATAGCTTTTACCATGTCGGGAAGGCGTTGCATCCATAGTTTTTTAAGAACGGACAATGAAAACTCACTACCGGCCAATTGTTTCATGTCTCGTAGCAGTTGACTAGGTTTTTTATCTCCAAGGTCTAATCTGTGATGGCCATTAAAAATTTTTATAGATCACCTTAAATTATACATCAAATTGGCAGAAATTAACATATGTTTAATAAACATTGAACATACCCTTCAATACATAATTTTCTGACTAAATGCCCAACTTCACTTTTCTCGGTCATTTCTTTTTCCTAATTGTTGGAGGTAACATTCTGTTAAGCCGCCGTAAGTAAAAGTTTCATTATACAATTTCCCATAAAATCGGAAAAAGTTTAAAAACATTTCTGGTTTATTCAGTGAAAATTAAATATAAATTTAATTTGGCTAAATGCTACAACCTTTATTTCCATTCATTTTGAAGGATTATTCAAGTTTCAGAAGGATTGGAAATTGATATACAAGTATCGTGAGGTCTTAAGATTTGAAGACTATAATTTAATTTTCTTGGAATTTAATTCCTAATTTCAATAATTATACGGTAAGCTTCTGAAAATTCATGCATTTTTCTCTCTTTTGATACACACATTTTGTTTGCTAGATCCAAAACACGACCACACATAATTATATATACCAGCCTTGTTCCAGCTTCGCGTTGTCTCTATGCCAAAACCTCAGTTCCGTGGGTTTTGGTCAAACGCGAAGGTTGTGACGGACAACACATTTTTTTATATGATCGGAGTGCATTTTCGCCTTTAATTAATATGGAAAAATTCCTACTCAAAGGTGTTTTTCTTTATAAAAACTTCGTCGGGAAAAGACAAAGCATCAACATCTGGTTTTTAACAGAAAACCATAGTTTAATAGATTTTAAAATACATAATTAGTTTAGTGCTGTGAAGAAAAGAAAAAAAAACATATATCTGTACAATAAGTATACATACAAGTGCATACATATATTCTAAGTATGCATTTTGAAATAATTTGTTTTTAAAAATTAAGTTTTTAAAATCCTTAAATTAATGGTTCAAATACTAAAATTTAAAGTTTTAAAATTAAGTTAAAAAGAAGCTAAAGTCTAAAATCAAAGTTTAAAATTTAATCTAATTAAAAATTTAAAGTTTAAAATTAAATGAGAAAAAGAATAAGAAATCTAAAAAGTTTTTAATGATAGCTTAAATCTAATAGAAAACAAAAATTAAACTACATATATGGGTGATTCTTAGATAACTGTGCTTTTTCGAGTTGTAAAATTGGCAGATAATTTTTTTGGATTTTTGCAAGTTTCTTCATGCTATCTTGTGTAAACACACTCTTAAAACTCACCTTTTAAGTAGATCAACAACAAGTGTGAATTTACGGCTTTGAGGTAGAAATTAAGAAATTTTCCTGCCACGTTTGTGACCAAATTGCCACGTTTGTGACATTTTAGCCACAGTATGGAAAAATGATGGTTTTGAAGCGTTTTGATGAGAGATATGTTGCATATAATGACAAATTTACACTTTAAGACTATTTTTGCAACAGTGTCATGTCTCCGGTGGTCCATTTTTTTTATACCCTACGGCCCTAAAGATCAACTATGGTTCCCTGTCCTCTGTTTTACTAGCCGTTTATGATAGATTATGATCTCCTAATTACGAATCTGATCTTGATTTTTTTCTATTACATCAGTATCCTTAGTTATCCTTGCTCAAAAGTGAAAAAATCACAGTTTTGAGATCTACTTAACTAAAACAGCAATAAGTAAAATTAATTCTTGTCAATGGACTCAGACTGCCGAATTTATTATCAACAAGACAAAATTTACCGTTTTTCAATTGGATTCCCAGTTTCCGAGTTATAGGCCTTTAAAAAAAGGATACCTCTCAATAACACACAAAGGACCGAAAAATTAACAAAAATGGTAAGTTTTATTATTTTTACCAGAAATATATTTTATCACGAAAATTTTAAGCCCTTGCAGACTAAAATCGGATGAAAAAATAAGGCTCTATTGTAGATTAAGTGAATGAACAGATGAAATTTTGATTCTATGAATTTGCAAAGTAATAGTTTAGTAGGCTTAGTCACTAAATCTAGAATAGAGCTGTCATTTTTCATGCGATTATGGTCTGCAAAGTCACGAAATTTTTGTAATTAAATATGTTATTGATAAAAATAATAAAACTTGATTTTTTGTAACTTTTCGGTCTCGAAAAATCCTTTGTATGTTATCGAAAGATGTCCTTAATTTAAACGCTTATAACTCGGAAGCTAAGAATCCAATTGAAAAACGGTAAATTACGTCTTGTTGACAATAAATTTAGCTGTCTGAATCCATTGACAAAAATTTATTTTACTTGTTGTTGTTTTTGTTCTATAGCTTTAAGTAGATGTCAAAACAGTGATTTTTTCACTTTTGAGCAAGGATAACTCAGGATTCTGATGGTGTAGAAAAATTTTTGTATTAAAAACATAATTAATAGCCTTCAACTAAACATCTGTATACTCAAACTTTATATGAAATATGTTTTTTTGCAGACTGATAAAAAGTGCCACGTTTGTGACATTTTTGATGCGCCACGTTTGTGACATTTTTGCAGTTTATTGCTCATTGTAAAGCACGCTTTTGAGTTCAAGATTTTTCCGAAAGAATTTGGGGTCATGTCTGCAAATCCTACAAAAAAATTGTTTCATGCATAAAATAAAATGTCCTACCTGGGAGTGCCGAGTGCCACGTTTGTGACCAAAATTTTTAGAAAAAACGGTTTTTGTTTATAAAATGCCCTATAAAACGCAAACAGATTTCTTTTTGGACGCGTTCGGACATGATGACGTTTGGGTGATGGATAGTGATCAGAATTAATGCATGTGTATTGCAATCTATTGACTGAAACAGTAGTACCATGCAGTAGTAGCATAATACTTTTAAGAAATTTTTTTTTTCCAAAACTAGGGGACAATTTTCAATTCGAAATTGTGCCCTCTAAAAATTATTTAAAATTGCAGATGAGCTCAGAATATTGTAGCCTTTAGTATTTACTTAATATGTGTAGTAGCTTGTTTTCTGTTCTATTTCCGTTTTTTGGTCGTTTTTCATCGTTTTGTGTATAAAAAGTAGGGGTAGGACATGCCACGTTTGTGACATTTGGGGTATATTTGCAAACTTTCACAATAGACCAATAATTATTTGGTGGTAAAATTGATCCGCTCTATTAGAAAAACATAGTTTCTAACTTATAGCGTAATTTTTTGTGAAAAAAAAGCCTACTGTATAGGTGAAATCTCCAGAGGACACAAAAAGTACAGTTATCTGAGAATCACCCATGGGTGATTCTTAGATAACTGTGCTTTTTCGAGTTGTAAAATTGGCAGATATTTTTTTTTGATTTTTGCAAGTTTCTTCATGCTATCTTGTGTAAACACACTCTTAAAACTCACCTTTTAAGTAGATCAACTACAAGTGTGAATTTACGGCTTTGAGGTCGAAATTAAGAAATTTTGCTGCCACGTTTGTGACCAAATTGCCACGTTTGTGACATTTTAGCCACAGTATGGAAAAATTATGGTTTTAAAGCGTTTTGATGAGAGATATATTGCATATAATGACAAATTTACACTTTAAGACTAATTTTGCAACAGTGTCATGTCTGCAGTGGTCCATTTTTTTTATACCCTACCGCCCTAAAGATCAACTATGGTTTCCTGTCCTCTGTTTTTATAGCCGTTTATGGTGGATTAGGATCTTCTTATTACGAATCGGATCTTGATTTTTTTCTATTACATCAGTATCCTTAGTTATCCTTGCTCAAAAGTGAAAAAATCACAGTTTTGACATCTACTTAACAAAAACAGTAACAAGTAAAATTAATTTTTGTCAATGGATTCAGACAACCGAATTTATTGTCCACAAGATATAATTTACCGTTTTTCAATTGGATTCCTAGTTTCCGAGTTATAAGCCTTGAAAAAAAGGATACCTCTCAATAACACACAAAGGATTTTCTGGACCGAAAAATTAACAAAAATGGTAAGTTTTATTATTTTTATCAAAAATATAATTTATCACAAAAATATTAAGCCCTTGCCGACTAAAATCGGATGAAAAAATAAGGCTCTATTGTAGATTTAGTGAATGAGCAGATGAAATTTTAATTCTGTTAATTTGCAAAGCAATAGTTTAGTAGGGTCATTCACTAAATCTAGCATCGAACTGTCATTTTCATGCGATTATGGTCTGCGAGGTCACTATAATTAAATATGTTTTTGATAAAAATAATAAAACTTGATTTTTGTAACTTTTCGGTTTCGAAAAATCCTTTGTATGTTATCGAAAGATGTCCTTACTTTAAACGCTTATAACTCGGAAGCTGCGAATCCAATTGAAAAACGGTAAATTATGTCTTGTTGACAATAAATTTGGCTGTCTGCATCCATTGACAAAAATTAATTTTACTTGTTGTTGTTTTTGTTGTATAGCTTTAAGTCGATGTCAAAACAGTGATTTTTTCACTTTTGAGCAAGGATAACTCAGGATTCTGATGGTGTAGAAAAATTTTTGTATTAAAAACATAATTAATAGCCTTCAACTTAACATCTGTATACTCAAACTTTATATCGAAATATGTTTTTCGCAGACTGATAAAAGTGCCACGTTTGTGACATTTTTGATGCGCCACGTTTGTGACATTTTTGTAGTTTATCGCTCATTGTAAAGCACGCTTTTGAGTTAAAGATTTTTCCGAAAGAATTTGGGGTCATGTATGCAAATCCTACAAAAAAATTGTTTCATGCATAAAATAAAATGTAAGACCTGGGAGTGCCGAGTGCCACGTTTGTGACCATAATTTTTTAAAAAAACTGTTTTTGTTTATAAACTGGCCTATAAAACACAAACAGATTTTTTTTTGGACGCGTCTGGACATGATAACCTTTGGTTGATAGATAGTGATCAGAATTAATGCATTTGTATTGCAATCTATTGCCTGAAACAGTAGTATCATGCAGTACTAGCATAATGCTTTTAAGAAATTTTTTTTTTCCAAAACTAGGGGACACTTTTCAATTCGAAATTGTGCCCTCTAAAAATTATTTAAAACTGCAAATGAGCTCAGAATATTGTAGCCTTAAGTATTTACTTAATATGTGTAGTAACTTGCTTTCTGTTCCATTTCCGTTTTTTGGTAGTTTTTCATCGTTTTATGTATAAAAAGTAGGGGTAGGACATGCCACGCTTGTGACATTTGGGGTATATTTGCAAACTTTCACAGTAGACCAATAATTATTTGGTGGTAAAATTGATCCGTTCTATTAGAAAAGCATAGTTTCTAACTTATAGCGTAATTTTTTGTGAAAAAAAGCCTACTGTATAGGTGAAATCGCCAGAGGACACAAAAAGTACAGTTATCTGAGAATCACCCATATGCCTATTTTGCAAATATCATAATTCATTTTATGTTATAATTTTTAATTTTCTTAAGCTTAAAAATCTTTTAATTAAAATGAAACTTTTTCAAATTTACTTCTTTTTAGGTTTTTTTATACTTTATCTAAGTTACAAACGCGAAATTTCTTACATTACGGACGGACGAATATGACGTACTTATGTACATGTGTTTCGATTCATTTTTGTTCCATGTTATGTTATATTAGTCATATATAAGATGGCTTACACACTTGTATGTATTAAAAATACATACTTGTGTAGAAGTCATGATGTATATGATTTTTATATAAGGTTTTTAATGATTTTAGCTATTTTAAAATTTATGTATGTATGTAGGACTTAAGTATGTTTAAACATTATTATTTTAAACTAATCACTAATTTTAAATCAATTTTTATCTATTTTAGCACTTATTTTATATTAAATATCTAGGTTTTCTTTTCTTTTTACTATTTTTTACTATTTATTCGTATTTTAGCACTTTATATATGTATGTATGTTAAATTTTAGGTTTTTCTTTTTAAAATTTTCCGTATTTTAACACTTAACTCAGTATATTAAATTCTAGGTTTTAGTTCTGTTAATAGTTTTTCCTTAATTCTAAATTAGGCATATGCCGGTATTATTAAATTTTCGCAAATTCTCCGCGAGGTAATGCATTACACTAAACTATGTTCACGACCAGAAATTTTTATGCAAAACAAGCTTTTGATCTGATTAGCGTTGTATAGCAAAGCTTTTTAGCCGTTATGGTAGATGATAAAGACATCAAAACAAGTACAGGGTCTTGTTATCCACAGGTTATGTTCAAAATTGTTCGATTTTCTGGTCTCAAATTATTTTTCCATTTTAGGCTTTTATGGAACAAAATTCATGAATTTAAAACCTGATACCTGAAAAACAGATATCCATGAAGGCCCAAATGTAAATCACAATTTTTATTTCAACTTACCATGATGGTATCAGGTATAGGTAAAATTTTTAGATATTTTATTTTCGTCAGAAAATAAGTATTCTGCAAATTGTGTTGCAGTTTTTACTGCAAACTATCAATTTAACTCAGAAAATTTAACACTTGTATTAAAGATTTAAAATGATTAAAAATTTCGTAGAAATTTTGCTAAAGCACTTGTATAGCTGCAAGTCCAAAGAAAGAAAGAGGAAGTTGATTGTCGTTTTCTTTCGATATTATATCGAAAGCAAAGTCAGTAAAGTTCAGTGGTTTTTTGCCAAACTTGGTAAACAAATTGGTAGATGAACACCCTGTAGCATAGAGATGCGTACTAAGTACAATAATGTTTTCATTATCATGGGAATTATAAAAATTTAGGAAAATGTCTTTATTAGAAAAACAAATAAAACTTAATTTTTATTTAATAGAAAAAAAATCTAAAAAATAAATACAGCTTATTTAATGACCGTCATTACAGTTGTAAAATTGGCAAATAATTTTTTTGGATTTTTGCAAGTTTCTTCATGCTATCTTGTGTAAACACACTCTTAAAACTCACATTTTAAGTAGATCAACAATAAGTGTGAATTTACGGCTTTGAGGTCGAAATTAAGAAATTTTTCTGCCACGTTTGTGACCAAATTGCCACGTTTGTGACATTTTAGCCACAGTATGAAAAAATTATGGTTTTGAAGCGTTTTGATGAGAGATATATTGCATATAATGACAAATTTACACTTCAAGACTAATTTTGCAACAGTGTCATGTCTCCGGTGGTCCATTTTTTGTATACCCTACCGCCCTAAAGATCAACGATGGTTCCCTGTCCTCTGTTTTTATAGCCGTTTATGATGGATTAGGATCTCTTAATTACGAATCTGATCTTGATTTTTTTCTATCACATCAGTATCCTTAGTTATCCTTGCTCAAAAGTGAAAAAATCATAGTTTTGACATCTACTTAATAAAAACAGCAACAAGTAAAATTAAGTTTTGTCAATGGATTCAGACAGCCGAATTTATTATCAACAAGACATATTTTACCGTTTTTCAATTGGGTTCCCAGTTTCCGAGCTATAAGCCTTTAAAAAAAGGATACCTCTCAATAACACACAAAGGATTTTCTGGACCGAAAAATTAACAAAAATGGTAAGTTTTATTATTTTTATCAAAAATATATGTTATTACAAAAATTTTAAGCCCTTGCAGACTAAAATCGGATGAAAAAATAAGGCTCTATTGTAGATTTAGTGAATGAGCAGATGAAATTTTGATTCTGTTAATTTGCAAATCAGTAGTTTAGTAGGCTTATTCACTAAATCTAGAATGGAGCTGTCATTTTTCATGCGATTATGGTCTGCAAGGTCACGAAATTTTTTTAATTAAATATGTTATTGATAAAAATAATAAAACTTGATTTTTTGTAACTTTTCGGTCTCGAAAAATCCTTTGTATGTTATCGAAAGATGTCCTTAATATAAGCGCTTACCACTCGGATGATATGAATCCTACCGAAAAACGGTAAATTATGTCTTGTTGACAATAAATTTGGCTGTCTGAATCCATTGACAAAAAATAATTTTACTTGTTGTTGTTTTTGTTCTATAGCTTTAAGTAGATGTCAAAACAGTGATTTTTTCACTTTTGAGCAAGGATAACTCAGGATTCTGAAGGTGTAGAAAAATTTTTGTATTAAAAACATAATTAATAGCCTTCAACTAAACATCTGTATACTCAAACTTTATATGAAATATGTTTTTTTGCAGACTGATAAAAAGTGCCACGTTTGTGACATTTTTGATGCGCCACGTTTGTGACATTTTTGCAGTTTATCGCTCATTGTAAGGCACGCTTTTGAGTTCAAGATTTTTCCGAAAGAATTTGGGGTCATGTATGCAAATCCACCAAAAAAATTGTTTCATGCATAAAATAAAATGTACTACCTGGGAGTGCCGAGTGCCACGTTTGTGACCATAATTTTTAGAAAAAACTGTTTTTGTTTATAAAATGCCCTATAAAACGCAAACAGATTTCTTTTTGGACGCGTTCGGACATGATGGCCTTTGGGTGATGGATAGTGATCAGAACTAATGCATATGTATTGCAATCTATTAACTGAAACAGTAGTACCATGCAGTAGTAGCATAATGCTTTCAAGAATTTTTTTTTTCCAAAACTAGGGGACAGTTTTCAATTCGAAATTGTGCCCTCTAAAAATTATTTAACACTGCAGATGAGCTCAGAATATTGTAGCCTTAAGTATTTACTTAATATGTGTAGCAACTTGTTTTCTGTTCTATTTCCGTTTTTGGGTCGTTTTTCATCGTTTTGTTTAAAAAAAGTAGGGGTAGGACATGCCACGTTTGTGACATTTGGGGTATATTTGCAAACTTTCACAGAAGACCAATAATTATTTGGTGGTAAAATTGATCCGCTCTCTTAGAAAAACAAAGTTTCTAACTTATAGCCTATTTTTTTGTGAAAAAAAAGCCGAAAAGGCGAAATCTCCAGAGGACACAAAAAGTACAGTTATCTGAGAATCACCCATATATAGATAGATTTAAAAATTTGTTATACTTTTGTATGACTTATTCCATTTTTACTCACAAAATATTTTGTAAATTAAAGCAAAGGAAAATTAAAACTTAGAAAAATTTTACTTTAAAAACTGTTGTTGTTTCTTTTCTTTTCTTTTTTACTCAAGTAGGGCTCTAAAAATTAGTTACAACAACAACATAAACAAAAAGTTCATGTCGGACCTACTTTCGGAGATATAGCCATCGGAAGATTGAGATATATCTTTTAGAAAAATTATTAAAAGTTGGGAAGCTCTGGAAGGATTTTAATAATATTAGTGTCATACAAAAGATATGTTAACTTTCTACAAAATCAACCTACAAAGAATTTTAATCCGAGTCGTGGTTTTAGAGATATTGCAGATTTTCAGAAATTTTGACCAATTTGTTGTGTTTTAAACCACTTTTTACCAAAAACTGTATCATTAATGCATAGTTTTAGTAACATATTATAAAAATCCAATTTATTTGCTTTCATTTGACATGTAATTTGTACCTGATTTCTTGCATTAGCATACTTTTTTAAAAGAAAACAAAAAAGTGAACCAAAGATATTTTCATGAAATTTAGGAAAAAATTACAAGAACAACAATAATACCAACTACAACTAGTAAGGGTGTAAATTTTGGCCTGGCCAAAAAATAAATACCCTACACTGCAGTGTTTTGAAAATTTTGCTTATATCGGAAGTGCCACGCCCTCTTGTCCGAGTACACCCAGTTTTTGTTCAGAGCTTGCATTTATAGTTTTTAGTGTCAGAGTGAAATTTAGTTGGATTATCTCAAAAAACTTTTTCAGTATAGCATTTTGAAACTTTTGCTTGTATGAGAGGTGCCACGCCCTCTTGTCCGAATTCGCTCAGTTTTTTATCAGAGCTTGCATTTATAGTTTTTAGTGTCAGAGTGAAATTTAGTTGGATTATCTCAAAAAACTTTTCAGTATAGCATTTTGAAACTTTTGCTTATATGAGAGGTGCCACGCCCTCTTGTCCGAGTACACCCAGTTTTTGTTCAGAGCTTGCATTTATAGTTTTTAGTGTCAGAGTGAAATTTAGTTGGATTATCTCAAAAAACTTTTTCAGTATAGCATTTTGAAACTTTTGCTTATATGAGAGGTGCCACGCCCCCTTGTAAGATTTCAACCAATTTTTGCTGAGAGCTTTCATTTATAATTTTTAGTGTTTGAGTCGAAGTTGGTTCGAATATCTCAAAAAACGCTTTCAGTATAGCGTTTTGAAGCTTTTGCTTGTATGGGAGGTGCCACGCCCTCTTGTCCGAATTCACTCAGTTTTTTATCAGAGCTTGCGCTTACAATTCGTAGTACTTATGTGTATTGTGGTTGCATTGTCGTGAAAAATACTCCTAAAATTGCATTATGAACATAATTTTTGTATGGGCGGTAGGCGTGTCCGTTGACCGATTTTGCTCATTTTCAATCCCCCGAGCTAACTTTGACGACGGAGGCAGTGTACCAAATTTCATTGAATTATCTTGCTCAGTTTTCCCAAAAAGTGTATTTCAACACACAGCCAGCCAGCCAGCCAGCCAGCCAGCCAGCCACCCAGCCAGCCAGCCAGCCAGACAGACGGACATGGCTATATCGACTCAGGAGGTGACGCTGATCAAGAATATATATACTTTTCTATATCTGCCACGCCTCCTTCTCTGCGTTACAAACGGAAGGACAAAGTGAATATACCCTGGGTGTAGGGTATAAAAAT